>CAUYQU010090240.1:0-154539 GCA_963574635.1 Cheracebus regulus | reverse complement strand
CAAAAGCATTTGATCCAGCAATCCCATTACTGGGTAAATACCCAAAGGGTTGTAAATCATAAAGACACATGCACACATACATTTATTGCGGCACTGTTCACAATAGCAAAGACTTGGAACCAACCCAAATGCCCATCAATGATAGACTGGATAAAGACAATGTGGCACATATATACCATGGAATACTATGCAGCCATAAAAAAGCATGAGTTCATGTCCCTTCCAGGGACATGGATGAAGCTAGAAACCATCATTCTCAGCAAACTAACATAAGAACAGAAAACCAAACACTGCATGTTCTCACTCATAAGTGGGTATTGAACAATAAGAATACATGGACACAGGGAGGGGAACATCACACACTGGGGCCTGTCAGGGGTGGGGGCCAGGGGAGGAATAGCAGGGATTGAGGGGATTGGGGAGGACTAGCACTAGGAGAAATACCTAATGTAGATGACGGGGTGATGGATGTAGCAAACCACCATGGCACATGTATACCTATGTAACAAACCTGCACGTTCTGCACATGTACCCCAGAACTTAAAGTATAATTTAAGAAAAACACACAAAAACAGTCCCCCGCCACCACCATAGGAGCACCTGGGAAACCCCACAGAAGTCTGGCAGGGACTCCCCATCTTCTACCCTCCCTTGGCCTGACCACCGGAGTGTTCCAGCCGTCTCTGAGCAAGCCCAGCCTGAAGCCAAAGGTGAGGTTTATCAGTTAGCCAAGGCCTGAGAGTCTGCTGCAGTCCAGGTTAACACCACACTGAATAACAGTGGCTCTCCCTGGGAGTGAGGGGCAGTGAAAAGAACATGGGACTCGGTGTCATAAGGCCACAGGTTGGTTAGCCACCAACAAGCCATGTGGCCTTGGGTGGGCACTCCCCTCTCGGAGGACCAGCACCCCATCTGTAAACCTGTCCTGACCTTTCCCACCCCATTGGGCCTTTGTGAGAGTCACTGGACATACACACTGCAGACATTGCATCATGAGACCATGACATCTCCAGCACCCCCGGCTGTCAGGTCACCTCGCACATGCCCTGACTTCAGCGGGAGGCTTGCTAAGGATGAGCAAGGGGCCAGGTGGGCTCCCAGAGCCAGCCTGAAGCAAGGCCAAACTCCTTCGGGAGAAGCTCCCAGATCAAGGGGACAGCTCAGCCCTGCCAAGGCCTCCACCCTGCAATCTTGAGAAATGGGACCTGTCTGGACCTCCCACTTTTCACCATAAAGCCTCTTTTAAGTGCTGATGCCCAAATGAGGGGGAGTAAAGAACATGTGGGCTCCTGTCCAGTGTCTATGGCCGGAGGGGCAGGCAGCTGGGAGAGGCATCCAGGCAAGACTGCCGAGGTTCTCCTGCGCTTGGCTGGGCAACTGCCCTGAAGGCTGGGGCCAGAACTGGCAGACAGTGTCTAGGGCAGGGCCCATGGCTGTGCAGGACTGTCTGGCTTCTCTAATAAGGGGAAGGGGGTTCATGAGAATGGAAGCCTTCTAGCCTCTGGGCAGTAAGGCACAGGGAATTAATGGGTTCCAGTCAGACCAGGTTCCAGCCTGCCCAGGTTCCAAAATAGGTGATTTAGACCTAATCCCTGTCAGGAATGGATAGGCTGTGATGAGGACTTGAAGGGTGTGAGCAGACCACACAGGACCATCCTTACCTAAGTGCTGGAAACCCTTACTGGCCCAGGAAACCTCTCTCTCCCTCTCTCTCTCTCTCTCTCTCCTCTGTGTGTGTGTGTGTGTGTGTCCACTTTAGTGTGTATGTCCAGTTTAGTGTGTGTGTCCAGTTTAGTGTGTGTCCAGTTTAGAGTGTGCGTGTGTATGTGTCCAATTTAGTGTGTGTGTGTGTCCAGTTTAGTGTGTGTGTGTCCAGTTTAGTGTGTGTGTGTGTGTCCAGTTTAGTGTGTGTGTGTGTGTCCAGTTTAATTCAATCTGAAAAGGCCAAAAGGACAAACAAAAGCAGATACCTGAAATCGCAAGGGTAGAAGCTTTGCTGGCAAGACAAATTAAAATAAGTCCTTTAAAAAAGAAATTCTGGTGCCTCTCTTTGTCGTCAGAAGTTCCAACTGGACACAGGGACACATTCTCCTCAGGGACACAACCAAGGACACATTTAGTCCTGACTTCCCTGGCAGCCGTCTTGTCACTGCAAGAAACGAACCCAAGGATGACTCTAGCATATCCCTTTCTTCCCTTCCTCCCCAGCTCAGCCTCCTTTAAATACCCCCTCAGTTTCCTGGGCCCTCGCTTTCCCTGCTAGGCCCCTCTCAAAGCCCCAGTGCTGATTAAACTGAGTCCATCCTCTTTGCTCCTGCACAGAGGCAGAAGGAAGACAGCTGGACAAAGGCGCACAGTGGGCTGTATCAGTCAGCATGGACCACGTCACCGTAACCACTAACCCCAAGCCTCAGGGCCTGGCCACTGCAAGGTGCACCTTTCACTTGTAGAATGTGTCCACTGCAGGCTGGCTGTGGCTTTGCTGCTCATCGTCTTCACTCCAGTCTCCAGGATGATGGAGCAGCTCCCCTGGGATATGGCCAGTTGGGGAGGGGGAAAAGAACATGGTAAAGACAGGCTGTTTCATAAATCTTCCACTTACATGTGACACACATCACTTCTAGCCAAGTGTCACTTATCAACGCAAATCTTATACCAAAGCCTGATGTCATCAGAGCAGGAAAACATAGTTCTCCTGCAGAGAGGCCTGATGAATTTTTTTTGCAAAATAACAGTCTAGCAAACAAGCATGCTGTCTCGCCTAAAAGGCAGGACCATTCATGTCAGATGGGCTCTTGCTGCCTCCAGGAACTCTCCTTCATTTGCTCAGTCCACTCAGTTCCCCAACTCTTTGACCCCTACTTTATGCCTTCTCCAGCACCTCCTTCCTCATTTTCACTCTAGCTAATTAATGACTTGCCTTCTTATGTCCCTGAGGAGGTAGAAGCAACCACAAGACAACTTTCACTCATCTTGGCCACCAAGTCTGCTCACTCAACTGTGCCTGAGTGCATGCCCTCAACCGGCTCTCCTTTTTCTCTGCCCGAAGGCTCCATGCTGCTCTCAAAGGCCCTTCCACGCATGCATTCACATCACCTCCTATCACCTGCTAGTGGTCATCACCCCCATCTCCTGACATCCTCTGTTTTCCCTTCTCCTTAGGATCAAGCATGTTGCCTCATCCCTTACCTTTAAAAACACTCTCTTAAAAAAAAAAACACTCTTGCTGGGCAGGGTGGCTCATGCCTATAATCCCAGCACTTTGGGAAGCCGAGGCAGGTGGATCACAAGGTCAGGAGATAGAGACCATCCTGGCTAACATGTCGTCTCTACTAAAAATACAAAAAAATAGCTGAGCGTGGTAGCACACTCCTGTAGTCCCAGCTACTCCGGAGGCTGAGGCGAGAGAATTGCTTGAACCCAGGAGGTGGAGGTTGCAGTGAGCCGCGATCGTGTCACTGCACTCTAGCCTGGCCAACAGAGTGAGACTCTGTCTCAAAAAAACACAAAAACAAAAAACACTCACTTGACCAACCTTATTCTCCAGCTTCCACCCATTTCTCTGCTCCTGTTCACAGCAAATGCTCTTTGAAAATCTCTGTGCTCCGTTCCAAATTCCTCAGTTTCCACTCTCTCTTGGCTTATTCCATTCAGGAGTTTTGTCCCACCCATAGAAACTGGTCTGTCTAGTCACCATGACCTCCACGTTTTTCATCTAATAGTCAGTTCTTACCTTTCTCACCCAGCAGCAGCGTTTAGACACAGACAAATCCCGTCTTCCTGAAACTTGGTCTCAGGGATGGCACTGAGATCCTTTGTTCCCCTCATTATTTTCCTGGTCATTCTGTTCAATCTCCTTACTAGTTTCAACTCATCTTTCCAATCCTTAAACTCAGGATAATCCAGGAATCTATATTCTTTTCACCCATGCTCAGGTCCTGGGCAGGTGGCACCGCAGTCACGCAGCATTGAGTACCCTTGCATCCTCCCAACTCCAAACTTAGATTTCAAGCCCCATCATCTCCCCAGAATTCAGATTAGCATCTTCAGTTGCCTAATCAGCTCCTCTTGGACAAAGTTTTAAAGACATCCAAAACTAGCTGGGCACAGTGGCTCATACCTGTAATCCCAGGAGTTTGGGAGGCCAAGGCAGGTGGATTGCCTGAGGTCAAAAGTTCAAGACCAACCTGGCCAACAGTGAAACCTCGTCTCTACTGAAAATACACAAAAATTAGCTGGGCGTGGTGGTGGATACCTGTAATCCCAGCTACTCAGGAGGCTGAGGCAGGAGAATGGCCTGAACCCGGGAGGCAGAGGTTGCAGTGAGCCAAGGTTGCACCATTGCACTCCAGCCTGGGCAACAAGAGCGAAATTCCATTTCAAAAAATAAATAATACAAACATCCAAAACTAAACTCTTGATTTTAACCCACAAATCTACTACTTCTCTACTGCCCCCAATCTTCTGGTTCAGTTATTAGAAACTCCATTCTTCAAGACATTCAGGTCCAAAACCTTGAGTTTTTAATTAATCCAATTCACCAGCAAACACTGTTTGAACCACCTTCAAAATATATCCCAAATCTGACCACTTCTGCTACTACCCTGGTCCATCATCTTTCACCTGGGCTATTATTTTTCCCCCGTTGGCCTTTTGTTTTATTTTTACTTCTCTGTCTTAGAGACAGGGTCTTGCTGTGTTGCCCATGTTGGATTCAAACTCCAGGGCTCAAGCAATCCTCCTGCCTCAGCCTCCCAAGTAGCTGGGATTACAGGTACACACCTCCATGCCCAGCTTGGTCAATTGCAAGTGCCATTCAACTAAGCTTCCTGCTAGTGATTCTTTAAGATGACGTCAATCCAGGCACTTCTCTTCTCAAAATCCTCCAGGGGCTTCAGTAAATCCAGTACCCTTACGATGGCCTACACAGCCTGTGTGAGCTGTCCCACTGCTTCCACCTCCCAATCTTCAGCTCCCAGCACACCTGATCTGCTGCACCCCAGCCATGCTGATGTCCCAAACTCACCAAGCCACTCCGCCATTAGCCTCAGTGCTTGCTCTTCCTTCAGCCTGGAAGGTTCTTCTCCCAGATACTCACGTGGCTTGCTTCCGCTGGTCCCTGCTCAAATGCCATTTTATCAGAGAGGTCCTCTCTGACCATTCTATGTAAAAGAGACTCGTTAGTTCCCGTCACTTTCTGCTCCTTTGCCCAGCTTGATTTATTTTTACATAATTTATCACCACAGGCACTTGTTTTGTCTCTGCAAAATAGAAAGTAAATGCCAAGAGAAGTGATTTTGGTTGTTCATTGATATGACTTCAACCCCTAGAGCAATGCCTGACATGAAGTATTCAACCGATAAATATTCATTGAATGAACAAATGAGTGGAGGAAAGTGGAGCACAGAGATAGGAAGTAACTCACTCCTTTGCAATACAGGGCCTGGACTACTTTGGGGCTTCCATTTGTGAGACATTATTCTTCCTATTTTTTTGAGACAGTCATGCTCTGTTGCCCAGACTGAAGTACAGTTGCACAGTCTTGGCTCACTGCAACCTCCGCCTCCCAGGCTCAAGCAATTCTCGTGCCTCAGCCTTCCAAATGGCTAACAGTTGTGCACCACCATCCTTGGCTAATTTTTGTATTTTTAGTGGAGATGGGGTTTCACCATGTTGGTCAGGCTGGTCGCAAACACCTTGCCTCATGTGATCAGCTCACCTTGGCTTCCTCAAGTGCTGGGATTACAGAGGTGAGCCACCATGCCCGGCCAATTCCTATTGATTCTTCAAAATACTTATCAAAGTTTTAAAGTTCTTGTCTGATAATTTCAACATCCACAATATCTATGTGTCTGCTTCTGTTGACTGATGTGTGTTTTGTTTTTTACTGTGGGTCACATCGTACACATTTTTTTTTCCCAGTTCTTGTCATTTTAGATGGTACATTGGCCATTATGGAGGTGTACTGTAGAGACTCTAGGTTCTCTTATCTTCCTCTGAAGAGGATGGTTCTTACAAGCTTTTAAATTACTAGCAGATCATCTTGAATCTGAGGTGGCTTGATTTTAGTTCTATTATAGTGAGTCAATTTCAGCTTGGTCCTTAGTCCAAGCGTGAATTGCTGAGTGCTGGGATGTATCCTTACTCTTAAGGTGTGGGCTCTCTGAAGTTTCAATGAGAGTCTGAGATCCTTAATAAGCTCCTCTAATTTGGAAGGACTTAAATTGCATTGGGAAGCTGAAATCCTGCTCAGCGTTTCCAGCCTGGCAGCTATTGCTTTTCCTCTGGGAACCCTGCAGTTTTGACCCCCACATACAGAGTTAAGGAGTCAGGCGGGAATTTAAAAGGAGTTTATACACAGATTATAGGTCTTCCTGCCTATGACTTCTCTCCTTCTCAGTTTCCAGCTTCTCTAGAAGACTCAGAACAGTAAGAATGCCACTTTCTACTTGAGTTCTATTTGCTGTGTATTGTAGGGGCTAGTGAGTACCCACAGAAAAAAAAGAAAAAACCCCACACCCACCATGGTTCCTTTTTCTCAAGGTTTGAATCTCCTCCAGCATATATCTGCTTTGGGTCACTCTTCCATGCCTCCAGAGTTTATATGGTAATTACTATCAGCAGAAGAATTAGTCTGACTCAAGCTACTCTGATTACCAGAAGCTGGAGTTTCAATCTTTCAGTTTTAGAGACTATCTATAATCTGACAACTCCCAAATTTATATCTACAACCCCATTGTTTCCCTGATATCTAGACTTGTATATTCAACAGCTTCTGGAATGTCAAATAGGCATTTCAAACCATATGTACACAGAAGGAATCTCTCAATCATTTCTCTAACATTACTCCACCCACAGCCTTCGTCATCCCAATAACTTGTACCTCCATCCTTCACAGCAAACTTGAAGACATCCTTGACTTCTCCTTTTCTTCACATTCAACCCACATCCAGAATGAAATGATACAAATGAGATTTGCATACAAATAAAATGGCAGGGGGAAATAGGTGGAGTATAAATAAAATAGGTGGTGTATAAACATCAGCCATGAGCTGAAAATTGTTGCAGCTGGGTGATGGGTATATGGTTATGTGTTATTCTAGTCTCTATTTTTATGTTTGAAGTTATGCATCTCTCAAACCATTCCTCATCCTGGTCTACATCACTATCATCTTGCCTGGATTATTGCAATAGCCTCCTAACTAGACACATAGCTTCTGTCCTTGCCCCTATATAGGTTATTCTCAATCCAGTAGCCAGAGCAAAGTAGTCATTTTAAAATTAAGTCATATTGGCTGGGTGTGGTGGCTCACACCTGTAATCCCAGCACTTTGGGAGGCCAACGTAGGTGGATCATTTGAGGCCAGGTGTCCGTGACCAGCCTGGCCAACATGGTGAAACCCCATCTCTACTAAAAATACAAAAACTAGTTGGGCGTAGTGGCGCATGCCTGTAATCCCAGCTACTTGGGAGACTGAGGCACAAGAATAGCTTGAACCCAGGAGGCAGATGTTGCAGGGAACCGAGATCACACCACTGCATCCTAGCCTGGGCGACAGAGTGAGATTCATCTCAATAAAATAAAATAAAGTCATAGTAAGTCATCCTCAGCTCAAAACTCACTAATGGCTTTCCAGCTTATTAGGAAAGCAAAGGCCTTCTAATTGTCTACAAGGCTCACGGTTACTTTTCTGTCTTTTTCTTACTTCCCTACCCTCTTGTTCATAATTATTTTGTAGAATGTCCCCAGATTCGGTTTTTCTGATGTTTTGCCATGATTAGAATCAGGTTCTGTATTTTGACAGAACACTCACCGAAGTGACTGATGTGTACCTTCCCAGTACTCTGCATGAGGAGGCACATTAGTCGTAGCATGTGCTACCTTGTCCCTTTAGCTATGTACTTGTCCCATTACTGGTGAAGTTAAACTTGATCACTTTATTAAGGAACCTTCCACCATGTCTCTCCAATGTATAGATGTTACTTTCTCCCTTTACAATTGATGAATAATCTGAGCAAATATCCCAATCACCAAATAACTTTCACTCAAGACTTTTAGTGTCCATTGATCTTTGTGATCCTTGACTGAATCCATTATTACTATGGTAGCTACATTATGGTGATGTTTTTCCCACATTTACTGGTTAGTATTATCTGTAAGGACATGCTCTCTTCTCACCAGGTAGAAACTATTCTAAGAGTAAGGCTAGTGTCATGGGATAAAGTCAGAGAAAGAGTGAGTCCAGATCCTGAGTACCTTCTGGACCATGCTAAGGAACTTTGGCTTCATTGTAAGAACAATAAGAAAGCAGTGAAGGTCCTGAGCATGGGAGAAATGTCTTACCTTTTGAAAGATCAAAATCTCTTACCATTTTTCACTTCTCAGACTGAATGAGCTAATTTTTGGGGTTTTTTTTTTTTTGGTCTTGTTTTCTTTTAGAATGAATCTCGCTCTGTCACCAGGCTGGAGTGCAGTGGCACAATATCAGCTCACTGCAGCCTCCACTTCCCAGTTCAAGTGATTCTCCTGGCTCAGCCTCCCGAGTAGAGTAGCTGAAACTACAGGCATGAGCCACCATGCCCAGCTAATTTTTGTATTTTTAGTAGAGATGGGGTTTCACCATATTTGCCAGGCTGCTCTTGATCTCTCGATCTCTAGACCTCATGATCTGCCCGCCTCAGCCTCCCAAAGTGCTGGGATTACAGGTGTGAGCCACTGAGCCTGGTCTATTTTTATTTTTGAGACAGGATCTCACTCTGTCACCCAGGCTGGAATGCAATGGTGTGATCTCAGCTCACTACAACCTCTGTCTCCCAGGCTCAAGTGATCCTTTCATCTAGTGTCCAAAGCAGCTGGGACCGCAGGTGCACACCACCATGCCCAGCTAATTTTTGTATTTTTGTAGAGATGGGGTTTCACCATGTTGCCCAGACTGATCTTAAACTCCTGTGTTGTCCTGGCAGGTCTCAAGCACCTGGGCTCAAGTAATCCACCAGCCTCAGCCTCCTAAGGTGCCAGGATTACAGGCATGGGCCACCGTGCCTGGGCTGAAAAAGTTAAATAAGTTTGATAATACATTGAGTAAAGAAGGATATGTGGCCAAAAGGCATTCTTATTCATAACTAGTGATAGTATAAACTGATACAAATTTAGGTGTCCTCTGGTACCTGGCACATTGGCTACATCTAAGACCACCTAGGTATGTCAGTCAGCTTTACTCAGCTCAAAATATTTCTGACTTCATTTTCAAAAACTAGTATCAGAGTTAATTTATCAATCATAAAGAAATGCAGTCTCACTGCTTCATTTCCATCTTTATTCTTTATTACCAGCACCAAACACCACCTCAGATAGTAGCTAACTAAGTAATTCCTGGATGTTTCCTACAGTGGACCTAGTAAAAAACCAAAGATGACTAGGGCGGTGCTGAAGGAAGAATTCTCAGCAGCAGTTCTTAACAACACAACACAGAAACGAGGCTGTCCTCCTCAGGTATCTCTGGGGAGACAGAGGTCAAAGCGTTAGAGAAGTTCTGTGCTGCTATGGAAAGAGGCATTCTCTGCACCTGGAGGTCAGATAGTAAGCTCCAGTTTCTCTCCTTTTTTCTTTCCCCCTCCTCTTTATTCAGTTCCTTAAAGCATATGGCAGATGCCAGCTGGTGGTAAAGGAATGGCACAGTTTTCCAGGCCAGAGCAAGCAGGGTGAAGGGTAGGGATGGCATTCTATATCCCTCCAGTCTGAAACCGGAACCAGATAGAGGTGAGGATAACCAGTGAGGTGACTGTGAAGTAGACTAGCCAGTGTAGATGTGTGCACTCACGCAGACTGGCCTACCTGCCCCCACGCCACCTCCTTCCCAGTAAGTTAAGGAGGACTTGAAACCAGAAAGACAATGAAGCACTCTTGGGTCTGTGCCAAGGCTTCCAGACTCCTCTTCCCTCCAGGTCAGAGCTCAAGAACCGGGCAGTGATTCCAATCTTATAAGAGCTTTGTTGGATGACAGCCAATGTTCAGCCTCACCTGTAATTCTCTTTACATCTTCTGAGGTTTCCCCATTACTGAGCCCCCGCTTCCTGACCCTCTCTTTGCCTGAAGGTTAAGCTTTCAGGGAGATGTTATTTTTTCCCACTATGTACCTGTTACTTGGGTGGAGATTTCTTTTTAATTCCCCAACCAAAAAGAACTACTCATTTCCTCTTGACTCATGGCCTGAGACATACTTGGATAGAGTGGGGTGGACTCACTGAGAAACCTTTTAAAGTGAAGACTGAGTATCATTTAAAGGCATAATAGATTCTTAGCCCATTTGCCAAAAGCCATCCCAAAGAGGGCTGATACGGTCTGTTAAATGCTGTAATTATAGACTTGAAACCCGTACTCTTTCAGACATGAAGTCAGAGGGCTTCTGCCATCCTGCTTGCCTAGACCAGCTAATCTGAGTACAATCACAGAGGAGCACTGGAAGACACCACAGCCCAGGCAGCCGGCCTGGGAAACAGTTTCTCATCCTGGAAATAAGTCATCTGACTCAGGAATACTAACAAACAAGCAAATTCCAAATTGTACACATGTGAGAAGAAACTAAGCGGTCACTAACCAAGTCATTTCCCTGTCCCAAAACCTCCCGAGCCTTCTCCTTGCCCTCTCCCAGTTCTTCCCTACCACTTAACTCTCTCCCTCCTCCTACTGAACACTCACCATCCCCACTGTGCCTCTGCCCAGGTTATGCTGTCAAAGTCAAATGCTACCCACCCTCCCTGCCCACCTTAATTGCCCCTACTGGAACCCTGCAGTAGTTTGTGCTACAGACTGGGCTTTCAATCATCTGATTCCACACTGCCTTATAATCAGCATTAGTGGCACCTGTGACAGCAAATCAAGGTCCTCCCAAATAGAGAGTGTCTTTTTCCTACAGTTCCAACAAGGCTAGGCACAAAATTGGTGCTTAAAAAGACTAATTGATCAACTAAAATATTTGACTTGGAAATGTATAAAGCCTGGGCATGGTGGCTCATGTCCATAATCCCAACACTTTGGGAGGCTGAAGTGGGAGGATCACTTGAGCCCAGGAATTTGAGACCAGGCTGGGCAGCACAGCCCAGGAATTTGAGACCAGGCTGGGCAAAAACTTGCTGTGTTTTTCTCTATTAAAAAGGAAAAGCAAATTAAATAGCCCCATGCATCAGCAAAAGCCACCACAGCTGAACTGTCACACTCTTGCACCATCTTCTGAATTCAGCATCATCTTCCATATTACACTGTGGGGTGCAAATCATGGTTTTCTTATGCCAAAACAATTTCCTTGCATGTCTTGTTCTCTAAAAACAGTAATTCTTGGCCTAGAAGTTTTCTGTTGGCATGAGCACTACCATCCCCCAAGGAGTGGAATGCAGTAGCTACAGTTTCAACAGACACACATCTGACTTTATCCCCAAGCCCTAAATGTGCAATGAAGGTAAAAACTAGTTGCTGTCCACTTGGCTTCCAGGAACAGGGTGAAAATCTCAGATCTTATGGCCTGCCACATTGGAAGGCCTATGCCGATTTGAAAGAAGCTACCTCTGATATCCACAGCAATGCTTCAGTGCTCCTAAGGGGCCACTTTACTTCTATGAGCTGGGTTGGGTGAATTGGTCTTCAACCCTGTACCTTCCCCAGGCCCCATCCTCACTCCAAACACACATATATTCCAAAGATCATCAGAACCTTTGATCACAAAACAATGAGAATAGCTGATCAAGATATTACGAAAGGCAAAAAGAGCAGGGTGGGGGAAACATACCATGCATTTCAAGGAAAACAACTTAAAAATTAATGAGTTCTCAGGAAAAGATAGCATCACAAGAGAATCAATCAACCTAGATCTTCTGAGCACCTGTCAATCGATCAAGAAGCATTTATTGCATGCCTCCTATAAATAAAGCACTGCTGGAAATGTTGAAGCAGATACAAAGATGCAGCATACATAAAAAGTAAATGTTTGGGAAAAAGTGATTTTAGTCTCTGACCTCAGGGGACTTGTATTAGTCCATTCTCACACTGCTATAAATGAATATGAGAGACTAGATAATTTATAAAGGAAAGAGGTTTGACTCACAGTCCTGCATGGCTGGTGATATGGTTTGGCTGTGTCCCCACAAATCTCACCTTGAATTGTAACTTCCATAATTCCCACATGTTGTGGGAGGAACCACTGATAGGTAATTGAATCATGGGGATGGGTCTTTCCTGTGCTGTTCTCATGATAGTAAGTCTCATGAGATCTGATGGTTTTATAAAGGGGAGTTCCCCCATACAAGCTCTCTCTTGCTTGATGCTATATAAGACCTGTCTTGCTTCCCCTTTGCCTTCTGCCATAATTGTGAGCCTCCACAGCCATGTAAAACCCTGAGTCGATTAAACCTCTTTCTTTTATAAATTAACCAGTCTCAGATATCTCTTAATTAGCAGCATGAGAACAGACTAATACAGCTGGGGAGGCCTCAGGAAACATACAATCATGGCAGAAGGGGAAGCAGGCACCTTCCTCACAAGGTGGCAGGAAAGAGTGTGTGTATGTAAAAGTGCAGGAAAAACTACCATTTATAAAATCATCAGATCTTGTGAGAATTCACTATCACGAGAACAACATGGGGGAACCACCCCCATAATCCAATTACTTCCCTCCCTCAACATATAGGGATTACAATTCAAGATGAGATTTGGGTGAGGATAAAGATCCAAACCACATCAAAGCTCATAACCTAAGTGGTAGTGATCAAATCCAAAGTACAGTTTGTAGCACACACACTCACTATCCCAAGGTTTCTTTCTTGAGTGTCCGTGTCACTGTCTCCCCAGGACCCCCATAGGAGCCTTGTCGATGTATCTCATGAACATCCAAGTACCACTTCCTGTGAGAAGCAGCAGTAACTTTCAATAGGGGTGGTTAAGGAAGACTTTGCAGAGAGGATGGAATTTAAACTGGGTGCTGGTCGGGCACGGTGGCTCACGCCTGTAATCCCAGTATTTTGGGAGACTGAGGCAGGTGGATCATCTGAGGTCAGGAGTTTGAGACCAACCTGGCCAGCATGGTGAAACCCCATCTCTACTAAAAATACAAAAAGTAGCTGGGCATGGTCAGGAGGCTGAGGCAGGAGAATTGCCTGAACCCTAGAGGCAGAGGTTGCAGTGAGCTGAGATCACACCATCGCACTCCAGCCTGGGTGATGAGAGTGAAACTCCATCTCATAAACAAACTGGGATCTCAAAAACTACTCTGTCATCCAGGCTGGAGTGCGTCGCACAATCATGGTTCACTGAAGACTCGACTTCCTTTGATTGAGATTGCAATTGCCCAGGTGGGAAATAAACAGAAACTGCAGGATGAGTATGCGAGTCTTAGAGCAGTAGGGTTAGTGAACTACTTTCCTGGCATAGCTTGGGAAAGTAGAAGACTGCAAGCCACTCAGAGAAGTCCTACTCATGACTTAGAGACTTACCCAGTATGGCACAGGAGCACTAGCTCAGCACTGGTGGAAGGAGGTGTCTAGTCAGTCTGAGAAAATATTGGCTATCCAAAGCTTGAGCAAGATGTTTAGTACATCCCAAAGTTCCAACATCATCCCTTTCTACCCCCTCCAAAGCCAAGCAGATTAATCATCCCACAGTTGGGGGATGGGGGCTATTAAGGCAGAGACCTTGAGACCAAAGACAATGGCAAAGTTGTGGTCAGCAGCAGGGCATGACAGCATGTGAACAAAAGCCTGTGAACCACTTACATTAACCAGTGGATTCAGGGACATCCAAAGATGGCAGGAAGAGCACGAGCAGCAGGACTGTCAAGGACCTCAGCACATGCATTAGAGAACCTGCTTCCTGTGTCACCTGGAGATGACTGCTCTCATTAACTAGATGCCATCATGAGGAAGAAGATAGCAAGAACCTTTGAAAAGCTGAGCATTTATCCAAAGAGGTCGTTTTAAGCCTGAGATAGGCTATCTGAATCCAAAGAGAATGTTATCTTTGATTGGCAAGTTTAAGGCCATCCACCTCTTCCCACATCCTCCCAAAGCCAGATGGGATGCATGAGAAATGTATGTGAAATGAAGGAACTGCAACTTCTTTTCTGCATGATCTGAGTTTTAATGTGTGGGAGTTGGGAAAAGGGAAGAACACTGATAGAAAGATCTGAAAGCCACAGGAAATATCGAGTTTACGTCCTGGCTGATAACACTTTGGGTCTTCTGAAAATGCAGATCCCAATGCTACAATTCCAGACCTGCTAAATCAGAATCCCACAACTGAAGCCAGGGAACCTGTATTTTAGAAGCTCCCCTTGTGACTTCAATTTCAAAACCACTTATTTAACCACTAGTACAAGAACTGGCCTTGAATAAGACATCACTTCCTCCAAGTCTGAGTACAGCACCCCATGCCAATTGCAGCAAATGGAGGAGTGATTCAGTAAGGAGGGAGTAAAATAGAAAATCAACATGGTTTGTGTGAACTGGTCTTGACACACTTGGCTGTAAATAGCAGAGATAGAAAGTAGTTATGGGGGTTGCAATGATGTTGTCTTAATTTTCCTGTTGTCTTAATAGAGGAGGATTTACTGAGCCCATGTAGGCTGTAGGAAGAAGCTAGAGGGGGAATAATTTGTGTATGAGTTCTAGAGAAGCCTTGCATACTTACCCAGGGCTTAGAGCACATGGCTTAGTCCCAACATAAGAGACCATTTTTCCTTTGCCACTTGGCTAAGAAGCTGAGGAAGAACTGGCAGTGAGGGCGGGGCTTGAGAATGAAAGTTCTGGAGAGTCACCTAAGAGATGGTAAAGACACATCTCACATCCTGGCTTCTAGAGCTTGGAGATAAGATCAGCTTCCCTTGAAAATGCTAGCTCCCATGCCACATTTAGTCAAGACACTAAGAAAAGGCTTTCTTCAGAGAGAGCAATGGAAATGGGTATGAGATGAAAAGGAATTGTATTTATATTTGTACCTATGTATTGGTTCAGAAGTTTTAGGTCTTATGAAAAAAAGTTTTTTAAATAAATTATACACAAATGGGTAGCTTTAAAAAATACCAAAATATACAGTGGTCACCCTAAAACAATTGTTTTTGGATAATATACTTATAAATTGGAAAATGAGAAAAGATAGATTCTGGTATAACTGCCTAAACAACTTATTAAAAACATTAATATTGTAATGTAATATTACTAATTTGACACATTTAATACTATACATGTCCAAAATATTTTCTATGTACTGTGAACGTTTTTGGGAAAATAACTTGTGTTGCAAAAACTGCAACATATCACAAAGGCCACCAAATCTTACACACAAAATACTTCTGCCTAGCAACTGCCTGTCCAACCTCAGACTGGCACCACCCTTGCTATTGATCTTTGTAGCCAAGGACAATCATCTCAAAACAATTATGCAACCCTCCTCCTTTTTCTTTAAAATCTGTCTTCCTTCCCTGAATACACATGTAGTTTACCATGACATGTGTATTTCTATTGCAATGCTGTATTCCCAAATAGTTTTCTTTTAGAGAGCTTATTATTTAAGTTGACAAAAATGGTGTCCAGCAGTAGGACCTGAAGCAGGACACCTTTCGGAGGGAACTGGTGACCTGGGAACCAGTATGCAGTCCTTGCGGTAGCCCTTTGGGCTCTCGGCTTACACAGCTTGTGTGTTCTGCCCTGGTGAGTCTTCTCTTAGGTGGAGCCTCTCACTTTTGGCAGTGGCTTTTTGACTTGACTTTGGATTTGTCTTGGTTCTGAGACCACTTTAATAAAGGACTTCACATGCCTCCTGGGATGACAAAAGACTTTTTGTCTTTCCTGACAAGTCCTTTTTGATATAAAGACAAGTGTCCCTCTGGTTTGAGTACTTTGGATTTTAAAAAAATTTTTTTTTAGAGACAGTGTCTCACTGTGCTGCCGAGGCTCGTCCTGAACTGGTGGGCTCAAGTGATCCTCCTGCCTCAGCCTCCCAAAGTGTTGGGAGTACAGGCATGAGCCACCACACCTGGCCCATTACTCTGGATTCTAAGGCATGTCTTTTCTGATGAATTTACTTTAGATTCCTCTGTGTGCTTTAATTTTTTTTAAATCTGCATGACTAGGTTAGAACTTCTGGGAACACTGATTTTGGTTTCGTTTTGGTTTGGTTACATGTATCTGTAAATGATTTGGTTCTTTTCCCTTGTTTCTGAACATCTCCCAAGAGTGAAAATAAAAATTCTAAATTTTGGGCACAGGGTGGCTCATTAAAAGCCACTAGGGCAGTTGCCACCAACTAAAACACCCGTCCAAACACTTGACTTCTCTGAGGATAGGATTTACAGAATTTTCTTTGCTGTTAAGAGATTGAGAAGAAACAAAATGGGAATTCTCAAACATTGAGGCATGCTCGCTTTTCTCGGACTTCAGGTCAGCCATGTGGCTTTTCCTCATACATGTTTTTGGATCAATGATCATCATAGAGATTAAACTCCCCAAGCTTATTTTTAATACCAAGTGGCTACAGCTATAGAGTTAACATGTAGAGTCTTACAAGTTCTCTATTTTTTTTTTCTGCCTACTTTAAATCTGCTCATTTTTCTGCAGGTGTTGAGATAAAACTCACTCCTTATGGCATTCCAGCCAAGATCAAAAAAAAAAAAAAGTCTTAAAGGGACTTCAAATTAATGGCTTTACAAATTACAACTCCATGGCAACCAACACCTAGACTTAAGAATTATCCCTTTCAATATAAATTTAGGTTTGCCTAATAACTGCTTAGTGTGATGGAACAATTAAAGGATTACTAGCCTAAAAGAACTAGATAAATTTTTATGAAAATTAGGCTCTCAAATCAAACAGTCAAAATATTAAGCTCAGTGCAATAATATAAGGTATCTCTGGTCCAAAAATGGTTTGCCAGCTATGCAAAGGCCAAAAAAACAACACAAACAAAAACCCCCACCCACAGCTGCTAAATAAAATGCTTTTTTGCCTGCACTGACTAGTCAAAAAAAATCAAAATGGCAAAAAGATTTGTTACTAAAATTTCAAGGCCATTTGGAGATTGTTTTTTATTATACAATTCAGCCAGTCCTAGCTAAAAATGTAAGCATTTAAATATTTAACATTAAACTCATTTGAAACTGGAAAAAAAGGGGTTGGGGAGGTGGGATAAGAGGTTTTTTAAAAAATCAAAACTGCTATTTACTCAAACTTTTGGATCACAGCCTTCGTAAGATTACCTATTCTGGCAAGTTTACTCAGCTGAGGTCCCATTTTCTCAGAAATGTAATTTGAATCCAGTAACTGTCTTTCATAAACCAGCAAGTCTGCATCGCTATCTTATAACTAAAATTCTAAAATGAAAGCTGTTTGTATATGTGTATGTTTAGGTGTATTTACACATACATACATATATATTGTATGTTGTGCCTACATAGTAAAATCTGGCATAGTTGGCCATAAATCCCTTAAGGAATTCTATTCATATTGGCTCAGATACATGAGTGATAATATAAAATATATCATAATTAATGCAAATGCTTTTCAGTTCATGTGACTTAATATTTAATAAGCCGGTTTAAAAATAATTGGTAAATCAAAAATGACAATGTCTTTAACACTTTGGCCTGAATTGACTAGTTTTATATTTGTCTGTTAGATGTTTTAACGTCATGAAACTATAAACTCAACTTAAAAACAGAATGATCTTTGTGTAACTATAAGTTGGACTAATTTAGTACTGTTAATGAAAACAGCTGTATCCTCTGAGTTACTGGCAAAATATCCATGTATTTCATTTTTATGGTTCTTACTTAACTGAACACATGACATTCATAGGTAATAAAAAAAATTGGTTAACAGGAAAATAACCTGAAATGATTAGCTAGGTCTAATATCTTGGTTTTTATAAGTAATCTAGGAATAATTGTTAAAAAATGAATTGGATGGGTATAAATGGGATAAGCAAGGGTGAATCATGGTGGCATGCATCTATAGTTCCAGTTACTCAGGAAACAGAGGCAAGAGGATTGTGAGTGTTGGAGTCTGAGGCTACAGTGTGCTACAGTTATGCCTGTGAACAGCTACTGAACTCAAGCTTGGATAATATAGTAAGATCTTGTCTCTAAAAAATAAACCAAAAGAATGTTTTTAAAAATAGGATGTTAATATACTTTTCATGTAATTTGAAATCTTAATGTTAAATTAAGTAGTATTCATTAAATGTCTGGATCATTTCCAAATAAAAACGAATACATAAATTGTTGAAAATATTAGTTGTTCCTGGCTTCCCAAATTATAGAAAAGCTAAATACATTTGGGCCCATTAATATATTAAATTATAAGGAAACATGTTTTTAAAAATTATAAAATGGTTCTCATCTATAAAATGCTGACATAACAGTTGAAAAATTTTGCTTTCTAGGTTTTCACTAAAAAATAAGGTTAGTAAGAGTTAAAATTTGAAAATATGCAATTCCATAGACAAAGTGTACCCAAAAAATGTGTTTTAATAAGAAAAGTTACAAGGCATAAAAACTGTTTATTGGGAAAAAATAGTTGTTTAAATTCAGAGTTTATCAGAGGTTGTTTCAAATATGGAAACAAGATAAAAGAACCAGTAAGTAGGAGGAGGAGAGGGAAATATGAAGTTACAGGTATGAGAATGTATTGTTGGTAAGGAAGGTTACAAAGTTAACAGAATAATTCTGTATGAGTCTTGCACAGTAAATCTTTGTCCTAAAGCAGGATGATCAATTGTTTAAGTAAGAGGAAGTATAAAACAAAGCAGAAAGTTTAAGCATGTTACTGAAGGTCTGTACAGATCATGAAAGGTTCATGAAGGATAAATTTACGAAAGGAGTTTTGTGTGTAATGAAGTTGGCTATAGGCTAGAATGAAATCATAAGACTTTCGAAAGATTAAGCTTACATATATATACACACTAATACAGTATATTCTATACATATACCATATATTTGTATATACACTATAGTATAAATGCTATACCTGTATATTATATATACTAACCCCCAAAATTTGGTCCTGTATTCTAGAACAAGGTTCTTTTTAAGGATCTGGTCTTAATAAAATTGAAAGAGGTTTAATTTTTAATTCTAAAATCAGCCATTTTCTAAAATGCAGAGTTTTAATTTCTGCCTTATTTCCTTCTGAGATTCGTTTAATTTCCCCTGGATTCAGGTTAGAGAGGCTGTCTTTTTTCATTTAAAATGGTCATTTCATTTCTTGAGGTAGAGTTTTCTTCTTGAAGATCCCGATTTGTATTTCACAAGTTCAACTTTTGCTGTCTTGCTGCACCTTATTTGCAGGTCACACATCATTGCCTTCAGCTCTTTCTCCCCTTAAGAAGGTACATCTTTTTGTCTGGCTGGAGTAATAACTCTTTAACTTTTTCATTAGCTCCTGTAACTTTTTTTCTCTGGTTCTAACTCTTGCCGTTACGACTTGATACTGAAATGTTCTGTAGAAGACCTAAAAAAGCAATGTTTTCCTCCAGTATAACTTGATTCTGAATTCTTGGCTTTTTTGGATGTTTGAATTGTTCCACGCAACAAGGAAATTTCTCGTAATTTTTCCAAGAGCCACGTATTCTCCTCAAAGTACTAGCTTTCTTACTTACATTCCTCTATAGTAAGGCATACACTCATAGCCTTGGAAATACTCTTCCTGTGTCTGATTAAATTCAAGTACCTTTTCATCAGATTCAACTTTCAGTATATCCAAATAGGCTTCCCATAACGAAAGGCTGTCACACTGCAAGAGATTTTTCTTTACTATTTTGGTAACTGACCTAAGATTTTATCAAAATAAATTCTTGTGTCTACATTTGTTCCCCCCGCCCCCCTTAGGAAAAATGAAGCTTTGAAAAGATGAAAGTTTTTTAAAATCTAACTTTCTGTATTGCTTCTAAAGTCTTTTGATTATCTTTCCTGTTCAGTATTTTACAGTGACCTGTGATCCTGTTTTGAACCTTCTGATATCTTTGACAGGCTTCTTTAAGATCAAGTTCTAAATTAAATGTTTTTGACTTAAAATTACCTTTTGGAGTTTTCCACTTGCACCTCTGGAAAGCCTCAGAGCATGTGTATGCCATCTGGTAGAGATGTTAATTAATTAGACTTGTTTGATGTATTAAATTATATGAAAAGCACTGTCTAATCATGTAATACCAAACACAGTTATATTTATGGGTGTTATTAATATGAGTGTTCCAAAATTGTATGATGCTGTTAGAAATCTGTCATCGGTCATAATTCTAATTATGCTGTATGCCACAAAATAACCAAAATTCCTTGTCTATTTCTGGTTATGGTAAACTCTCATCAGATTTTTAATCATGGTTATTCTAAGTTTTTGTCATCACCAGTTATTACTTTTTCTCTAAAAGCATTTGCAATCAGATTCATGGAAAAGATGCTAGTGTACTTTTAAATACAGGTTACTAATAACTTTAATACCAATGGACTAAATTTTTCAGAACTTGAATGAAGAAAGTGATGGGTCCATGAAATTATTAAGATCAAGTAACAAAAAAAGTTACACGAGACTGAGTAACTGAAGATTTTTTTTTACTTTTATTTGAAACATTTTTACTTAAATGTTTTGTTTTCCATATTTAAGGAAATTCTCTCATGCTATCTATAGTTTACAGCAATTTGGTGAAGTATACTTTTGTGAACAAAAGTGGAAATATTTGCTTTTTCTTTCTTCTTGATCGCTCCAAGATTTGGAAACTGAGTATTCTTTTTTGTTTTTGAGATGGAATCTCGCTCTCGCCAAGATGGCACAATCTTGGCTCAGTAAAACTTCTGCCTCCCGAGTTCAAGCAATTCTCCTACCTCAGCCTCCCAAGTAGTTGGGACTACAGGTTTGCACCACTACACCCAGCTAATTTTTGTATTTTTTAGTAGAGAAGGGGTGGGGCGGGGGGGTTGACCATGTTGGCCAGGCTAATTTTCTACTCCTGACTTCAGGTGATCTGCCCGTCTTGGCCTCCCAAAGTGCTGGGATTACCAGCATGAGCCACCATGCCTGACCTATTTGTGAGTATTCTTAAGACAATATAATTTGCTTAAGTTCAATAAAAATCTGCTCTTTATAACAGGATACGATTGGAAACATTGGTTGTATTACCAAGGCTTTGACTGAAATGTCATCTTTGAGAATGTGTAGAATGCCTGGCTTCAATGGTTCTCAGCATTACACTCAGTTAAAAATTGTCATTTTCTGGCAGGCCCAGGAAACCTTAAAAATATAGGTAAAATTTAAAGTCTACCTTGATTTAGCTTCCTAGCCTCAAGGGAGGTTTTTAAATCTGAGATTCCTCTGACCATGCTACTATTCTTACAGACAAAATCTGATAAATTTTACAAATCTGTTTTATTCTGAACATCTTTGGTAAAAATCAGGGTAACTTTAGGTTTCTGAAGAAAGCTATATATACCTGTTATTAAATTGCAGCTCTGTATCCTTTTTTGAAACTCCAGTTTTCCACTTCCAGACTGGATTTTCTCCTGAATTCTAATTTCCTTCAACATTTGGCTACAACTCTCTAAGAAAAAAAAAAAACTATTTACATGCTCTAAGGCCTATAAACTAAGATGTGATGAATTTTTAAAGAAATAAGTCTCATGCTGATGTATGGATCACACAAAAGTTCACCACACCAACCAATGCCATAACTAGAGATATTCAAACTGCAAACCAGGACAAAAAGTTGATGATTTCAGGCTGTAGACACTTCCCAAGACACTAGAGCAAGAATTGTATTATAATTTGGCTTATTCAATTGGTTGCCTTTAAGCCTAAGTTCAGGGCTCAAAACCATTATGCAAACTGGGAGTGTCACATTACTATTCATTTTATTTTGTGTATTTCCTTTTTAAACTTTGTATCTGTTGTTAAATTTTTTGTAGAAAGAAGCACAATTCCTAACAGACTAGTCCAGCACTTTGTGGTGACAGCAAAGGACTAAGGAAAAAAACTGAACTCAGTAATGGACTCCAGGTGGACCTGGCCTGGGTGCCACTCCCTTCAAGCCTCCTTACCCTCAAATGTGGCTAGAAGGGTTTTAACACTGACTTAGTTGCCAATCACTCCTGCCAATACAGGACAAGACCAATAATCTGGAAAAGGTCTATTCTGTCACCAAGGGACAATAAAATCTAACTACAGGATAACTGATCATAGATGCTTTTCAGAAAAAGATCTTGATCAAGAGAGGGAAAGGTGAAAGCTGTCAGATTCAAAACAGTCATGTTTCCAAAAGCAGTGACAAATGGAGCCAGGGAAGTCCAGGAAGAGAGGGTTTTTATGCACTACCTCAAAAAACCCAGAAGAAACCATGCCAGCTTGCACAACTATTTGCAATCTTACATAGAAAATACTTTAGAGAGGACATGTACCCAGAAGCTGATTGCCTAACCCCGAACTGGCAGCATCCTTGTTATTAATTCTTGTAGCCAAGAATAATTATTTCAAGACAATTATATAATCCTCTTTATCTGTCATTTAAAAACTTGTCTTCCTTTACCTTCCCAAACACACAGTTTACTGCGACATGCATATTCCCTTTGCAATGCCCTATTCCCAAATCAACATCATTTTCTTTTAGAAAACCTGTTATTTAGGTTGACAGTTATTATACCTGAAAACTAAATGCTAGCTGATCAATGATTCTTTGGTTCTACAGTATACTTTTATTTTGGGACATCTGCTTCCAAAAACGCTAATTAAAGTACAGTATACTTTTTAATATACACAGTATACATTAAAAAAGAATCACACAAAAAGCATGTCTAAAATTTTTATATTTAATTTCAAACACCAAATTTAAATAAACTAATAACACAGATCTTTTGTGGTCTACAAATCATGGTAAAAACTTTTATGTTTTCATATGCCCATTAGCTTGCTGACTGGATTGCTGCATTTTAGATTTTCCTTATGATTTTAGTAGTTTTCTCTAATGGAATGTGCTATGAGTGAAGCTTCAAACATTTTTCATTGAATATACACAGACATTCAAATAAAGACTGGGAAAAAATACACACCACAACAGTTGTTTTCTCTGGTTGTTGGAATCTGGGTGATTTTTCGTTGGTGGTGCCTTCGTATTTTACAAAAATAATGGGTATATTAGAAAGTTTGAAACCAACAATGACAATAAAAAGATTTTAAAAAGTTCCATCCATTGGACTGCCGGAAGACCACAAAATATTTTTGTGTATTTACAGGAAGGTGATAATCAAAAGTTGTTGTGGGACCATTCAACATGAGGGTGGGGAGGGGAAGCCTATTTAAACATACATTCAAGGAAAAATATATTAAGTTACCTGAAAATTTTGGTAGAAATATTGAGCACTGCTATGGTTTGTCTCCCAAACTGCCCCTCAAACGCCTTGTGAGATTTTCTCTTCATTGTGGTGGTGCTGAGAGCTGGGGCCTAGTGGGAGATGTTTGGTTCACAGAGGCAGATGCCTCATGAATGGCTTGGTGCTGCTCTTGTGGTGAAGTTCTCCCTCTCTCAAGACTAGATTAGTCCCCATGAGTGGGTTGTTAATAAGAGACTTGTTTAGTTGTTGTTAAAAAGTGGGTTGTTTGATCTCTTTGCACGTCTGCTTCCCCTTTAACCTTCTCCATCAAACTATAAAGCAGCAGCAAAGCCCTTGCCAGAAGCCAGGGCCATGCCCTTGAACTTCTCAGCCTGCAGAACTGTGAGCTTTCTTCATAAGTGACTCTGCCTCAGATATCCTATTATCGTAACAAAACAGACTAAGACAGGCACACAAACATTGAAGACTGATGTTGACTCCACTTTCTAGGCTACCAATCACAGTCACATTACCAAAGAGAAGCTTACTTCCTGACTTCCTTGGAAGCAGAAACTTGACTCTCTAGGCGAAATAATTCCTGTCTTTTAAAAATTTCAGTGTCAAAGCTAAAACATACCTTGATCAGTCAACCAAATTACTGCTAAAGCAGTATTGGGAAGTTTCCTAAAAGCACTCCAAGCTTCTAAAAACAGCCAGCATGTATAGATAGCATCTTTGCATTTAAGAAGTCCCAGAAAGGTTTTGGAAATGGCATTAATGTAAATGTTCACATTAAGAGAAAAAGGTTTCCCTGAATTGAATGATTCTTTCTACCTCATATATGAAGTGGACTCTTCTAGTACTATACAGGATAGGCTCAGAGTTTAGAGAGTCTTAACTTCTAGTCACGTTATTATGGCCAGAAGCAAACACAATAATGAACTTTTAGATAGAAAACACTTTCGTTTGCTTTTGTCTTCCTAATGTATGTCAGATTAGGCTTTTACTTGATGCTTCATGAGTTAAAACACTTCGAACCAAACAGACCACTCTATAAGACCCAGCTTGAGCAATCTTTAGCTTCTCCACATTTCTATTATTTGCTGGCAAACCAGTACAGTAACCCGTCAAATACAAAGCAAGGGTGTGATAGACTGCACTGCACTTAAGACTCCAATTCTTTGCACCTCCTGTGTTCTCTCCCTTGGTCTAAAAACCCTGTAGTACCTTTCCACACTGGGTTTAGCCATGTGGTTTGCTCCTGGTGAATGCTGGTTAGCATGAGGCATGCAGACTTGAAAGGGAGTTATGGGATTGGGCTTGTTATTGCCTTCTACAACCTCCACAAAAACATGCTTATTTAATGGAGGATAGGAGGCACGTGGAAAAATGCCACGTCCTTCCACTTGAGGCCAACTCCCTCATTAACGAGGAAAGATTGTAACTGCCCCAGAGACACCTAGCCAAAATCACTTATCAATTCATAAACTGTTTATTGCTACATACCACTGGGTTTTTGTGGTTGCTGAGTTACTTTTGTGGCAATAATTGTTCCAATATGTTTTATGTGACATTTCTGAGTTTGACATCTCATTTGCAAACTTTCTTAGAGAAAGATTTGTTATTAGCAAAGACCTTCAGAGTAACCTTTGCCTTGTATTCTGTAGACTGTGCAGATTCAGCCATGTAATATTGAGTACCCACTTTGGACTGAAGGCTCTCTTAAGTGTTCTCATTTAATTCTCATAATCACCCTGAAAATTAACTTCCTCATTTTGGGGGAACTGGAGGAAAAGAGGAACTTTAAGGCACACTGATGAAAAGATTTATCTGAAGTCACATAAATTGGCACAATCAGGGCCCAAACTCCAGACCTCTGACTCTGAGTCAAACTGCATTTTCCATTACATCGGAAATAACCAAGGTTTAAAATTAGCAGAATGTTATTCTGTCCAGCCATTAAAATCCAAAAAATTTTGTTCAAAGTAGGCAACTGAGTTTTCATTCTATTATCCAAGATAACTGAAGTATTTGACTGTACAGGACTGTTTCCTTCAAGCATTCCATCCTTAGCATTCCTGTTAAAAATGGCCTTTAAGATATTGCTATTCCCAGTCGAGAAACACCAACTAGAGAGACTAAAATCATGTAAATCCTCCACTTCTCAGTTTAATCTTAAAAATAAATTTATGTTGAATACCCCTCTTTAGTCAATCACTAAGTAAATTGTGAATTAAGAGATGATTACTTGGTGGCAATACTGGTTACAAAAAAAGCACATCCAATTTTACAATGGTCATATACAAAGTGGGAAAGAGTGGATATAAAAATATGCACCCACCTTCAATCAAATGTGATCTTTTAAAGAATATCAACAAGCCAGATTCTTAGGTATCTCTCCCCTTTGTAATTTTGATTCTGAAAAAATATTTTAAAAAATCAATTAGGTATTCTAAAAGAAGGCAGTTTTCTAGGAGTTTAATTATAGGAGGTTAGGAGTAGAGAGAGAAAAAGGGGAAGCAGTGTACAGGTAGTATGAAGTAGACATTTTGGCAAATAAAAATTGCCCCATATGACATGTCACATAGAGACTGTTAGAGACTTTGAATCCTAAAATTTGGCTTACCAAATGTAGCTTGATTTTTATGTTTTATAAATTTTTATGTTAAATTTAAGAACCTGAATCCCGAAATGATAAAGAACAGGAAAATAATGCCTAAGCTAATAACTAAACTTTTCGTGTTTAAAAGTTTGCCAGTGGTTTTCATTTTAGAATTAAAAATATGAATTTCCCTTTGCCTACAAGTGCATGTAACTTGTAGCAGCAAATTCCCCCACTGACAACTTCAAAGCATAGCAAGAAACCACAGTGGTTTGCAGGCCACTAATTCTTTTACAGATGAAAGCATTCAATTATCTCTACAAAATTCAATTCTTTTAAAGATGTGTTTGTGATTAACTATGTTCATTTTTAAATGTGGTGATAACACATGCTATTACTCATGGTTTAAAAGTTGAAATGAAGTAGCTTGTAGTTCTTGGGTAAAACAGATACGAATATGTTTTTCAATATAAAAGGGCAATGTAGACATTCCTATAAAACATTTTTATTCCAGGTGGTAAGCTAGGCTTATTTAAATTTTCATTTTTCGGCCAGGTGCGATGGTTTATGCCTGTAATTCCAACACTTTGGGAGGATGAGGCAGGCAAACCACCTGAGGTCAGGAGTCTAAGACCAGCCTGGCAAACACTGTGAAACCCCATCTCTACTAAAAATACAAGTAACCCAGTATAGTGGTGTGCACCTGTAATCCCAGCTACTCAGGAGGCTGAGGTAGAAGAATCACTTGAACCCAGGAGGTGGAGGTTACAGTGAGCTGAGATCATGCAACTGCACTCCAGCCTGGGTGACAGCGGAAGAATCCCTCTCAATAAAAAAACAAACAACAAAAAAAATCAGCCATCCTTTGTATTAAAATGGTACTTATACCTTAAGTAGTTTGATCAGATACCTCCACAACATAAAGATAAAACCTCTGATGAAGAAAAACTTTACAAGATTTAAAATCAGAGCAAATGAATTTCTTAAGTTCAAGATATGTAGTCTCGATGGAGAACTGTTGTTGGGCAGTGGTTAAGGCCTCTGATTTGCTACTTATCAGAAAAATCCACATAGATACAAAACTCTGCTAAAATTCCAATGGCTTCTCTAGACAAATAATCTTTGGCTGTGAGCAAAAAAATGTTTCACCAGAGAGAGGAGAAAGAGAGAGGAGAGAGACAGGAGAGAGAGAGAGAGAGAGAGAGAAATATATGAATATGTAGCAACTTCCTCCTCATTCCACGTCGCCCATTCTTGGCTAGGTTATGGCTTGTATTCTCAGAATGACTGTCCCCCAAAATGACTGCTCAGTAGCACGATCTCACTGTAAACTATGGAACCCAAACTATAAAGCTATCCTTGGCTTTTAACTCCAAGCTATCTAGGCCTTGTGATTAGATGTGAGCTTCATAGCAGAACCTACCCAGGTTGCAATTATCAATTTTCTGCTCACCATATAAGTAGCTCTATAATACTGTCCAGTTTTCATGCATATCCAGACATAGAGGTGACAGTTCTGTTTCAGTGTCTCATTTTGACCCGCTTCAAAAGTCTTCTCCATCTCTCCAAATTTAATGTATTCTTCAACCCTGGGCTTAAACTGCATTGTGCCCATCTTCTTCCTGGACCAAAGTGTTCAGAAGTTAACTTCTCTTTCCTCTGTCATCACACCTCTTTCCTAAACTACTTTAAAACTTAATTGTATTTCCACATAACATTTAGAAAGGTGCAGAGGCAGCCAACAAAACTATTGCAGACTGTAAAAATTGGCAAATCCGCATCTCAAATTCCATTTATTCTATAACCAATAAAGTCACGCAGCTTGGACTAGAGCACAGCAACACATTCTGTTCCCACGTAGCTTCCTAAAGAGCATGCTTAGTCTATTGTTCACTGAACTTGTTATCTGCTAAGTCTGACTCAATGTTCTCACCAACTACTAACATGATTTTAAGAATTGCTGCATGTCTCACTATGGCAAAATAGCATGACATTTGTTTTACAAAATCAGTTAAACCAATTCTACAAATATTTCCATACCTATTTATTGCAGCAGCAGATAATCTTTATGTGTAAATTAGCTTTCTGGGTTTTTTATTCTTATATTTATAAACTTTTTTAGGTTGGGCTTACTGTATATTTCGATGAAAAGGATGAGTCTGTCAAAAAAGAAGCTGGATAGCTTAATGTTGCAAACATGTTCTTGAGTAGCAAACTAACATATTCTTCACCCAAACTTAAGACAAACCTGGAGCTTAAAATAACCGCACTGGATGACATCAGTTTGATACTGATATGCCTGCTTCAAGCACTAAGAGGCTTTCAATCTATTTTGAAAAGGAAAAAAAAAGAATAAGCCAAGTGGGGAAACAGCCCAAATATAAACTTTAATACTTCTCTCAAACTCTCCAGCCTCTTGATGAACATGTGGAATTACGGATGCTAGGGCCATTATAAAAATCTCCTGATATATATCGGTGTCACTACTGCAAGCTAAGCAGTGAAAGGCAATGCCAGGGTGAGATGACAATGTAGAAAGATCTCCTCTAGTCATCCCTCAATGTTGTTCAATGTTGGAAGGTTCCTTTTAGATTTATATAGTGGCAGGTGGTAGCAATAGTGAATCTTCTTGGCTTTCCTCCTAATAAAAAAGTGTTGATAAAACTGCACTAGTCCCAGGGCTATTCAATGCCAAGTAAGATACTGTACTTTAGCATCTGAGGTCGCTTTTTGTTGCATACTGAAGCATGTTTAAAATGGTTTGCAGAAAACAGTCTGCTAACCAGAAAAATACTGATTCATCCACAGAAGTGAATTCTTGCAAGGCATAAAGTGTGGCTGATCTAAATATTTCTCATTTAAAAAATTATTTCATGATGATTATATGAGTAGATTATATTTTATCTAGTATTTTTCAATGGAGCCTTAAAATTTTTATTTTGCTAAAAGTATATTATAGCAAATTTCAACTTTGAATTTGTTTTTATGGCATAGATCTTATGTATTAGAGTGCTAATGTGGTATAGGCAAGCTCTAAAATAAATCAAAATGTCTATCACTGTGCAGTGTGTCGTGTGTGCCTGCTGTGGGGCTCTATTAAGTAGTATAGATTTATCTGCCAGGAGAATAGGATAATTTTTTTATGTAACACCAAATTAAAAAAACAAAAACATGCACTCTTAAAATCATATGTCCATATGTGAAATATAATCATTTTTTTTTGGTTTCCACAAAATTTAGGGAGTGAACACCAAAATGTAATCCCATCTAAAAAAAATAAAAAACAAAAATTAGTCCCATAAATAACATGGTAAACAACTCAAATGGCTTTCTTTTAATGCTAGGAAAACTGTCCACCTTTCAACGGTGACAATGCTGTTAACACAGGTAAGATAAAACAAGGTAAAAAGTGAAAGCACATACAGATGATGCACACAAATATATATAAAAATTGACCAGAAATCACAGGACATGTAAGCAATGTTTTCTTAAGCAGAACTTTTTTTTGTACTTTAAATAGAATAAAGTATTTGGTGTAGGTGGGGAAAAGACATCAGTATTCAACAATTTTAATTGAATCAGCTGTAATAAAGCCTCAGCTCATTGTTTAATAAAAATAAAAAAGGAACCACATCATATTTTTGACAGTCATAGAATGAAAGCTTACAAAGAACACATTTAATATCTCCATCACAGTGCACCAAGGATGCAGCCACTGAGGACTACCAGAGAGAAACAACAACAGGGTCTGCATCCATCATATTGCATTACAAAGTTAATCCCAACAGAGAAAAAAAAATCTCACCTTACGTGCTCAGTATTCTAGCTGGTAAGCACCTTATGAGTAGGAGGCTATAAGAATTGAAAGCAACTGCTCAGTCTGCATCAGGACACCCAATTCCTTCACTTGCCATTGGCTGATGCATTTAGTCATTTGAACACAACATTCACTGAAAAATGTAACAACACATTCTAGCTTCTCAAGCAGGACAGACTGGGAAATGCAGAAGAGGCCAGAGCATCAAAGGCCATCTATTTCCTCACAAGAAAAGAACAACCACAACTGGTTTCCTTTTACTATGAAAAATCTAAATTTCAGATAAAGTTTAACCCTGTAAGGACATGATTTGTACTTACATATACACATAGGTTCAGAAGAACTTAGCTATCTAGTTGGCCCCTTCTGTTTCATTAAAATATCATTTATCTTTGCTGGATCACTAAGTGTTGAGTCTCACCACCATGCTGGTACCTTCAGCTACTACTTGTGTTATAAACCTCATGTTCTATTCACAGTAGTAAGTGACTAGAGGACACATATCCCAGTAAGATCAGAAATGCTGACAGCCATGGTGTAGCTGAGTTGAGAAGCAACTAGGCCAACATAAGGAAGTGAGGGTAAATCACAAGAATACCTAAGGTGGTCAGCTCCTTCTGGTGTGCCTGGGACTTGCTCGGGTTTAGCACTGAAAAGTCCCACATCCAGGGAAACCCTCAGTCCCAGGCAACACTAAGGCAACAGGTCACCCTGAGAATACTACTCACTCATTCCTTAATATCGCTAGAGAAAAGGTAAGAATTTTCAAAGCATAAAGCTACCTTTAAGGGCTTCAGTCCCCAAGATATTTTTATGTCACTAGCTAATGGCTAGTTCCTCCAAGCTTGCTAAAAGTCTAGGAAGTCCAGAAAAACCTTATTTAAAGGTGTTAACATTAATAGTTGGTAGTAATCAAGCAAATTAGTGAGCAGTGTATAAAAGCTCACTGTTGAAACCTGTTTGCAGACAAGCCTTCTAAAGGTTCTTCTAGCTTTGTCCAGTTGTATGGTATTTTACTGTATTCTCTTTTTGCAATTAATCCAGTTTTGTATGTCTTGTCTTTTTTTTTAGATGAAAATATTCTATGCCAACTGTTTTCCACCAGCTTGCATCATATTAAAACGAAGACTGGCTGGGTGTGGCGGCTCACGCATGTAATCCCAGTACTTTGGGAGGCCGAGGCAGGTGGATCACCTGGGGTCAGAAGTTTGAGACCAGCCTGACCAACACGGTGAAACCCTGTCTCTACTAAAAAAAAAAAAAAATACAAAATGAGCCAGGTGTGGTGACGCATGCCTGTAATCCCAACTACTCAGAAGGCTGAGACAAGAGAACTGCTTGAACCTGGGAGGTAGACGTTGCAGTGAGCCAAGATCGCACCATCGTACTCCAGTCTGGGCAACAAGAGTAGAACTTCTTCTCAAAAAAACTCCAAAAAAACAAAGACTGCCAGCTGGAGAGACAGCCCTCTGATAACAAAGGCCCAGAATGTTACTTTTAAATGCTCTCCACCAGGAGGTCTGGCCTTGGGAAAAGATGACAAAAGGAATATTCTCAGATATGAACATTTTTATTCTGCCCACCATGCTGTGATCTAATTCAACAACTGTAGAACTGTTTTCATCTTAATCTTTGTAGTCTTTTCTTTACACTTTTGTATAAAATGGTTAGTGTCACATCTTCACTATCACTAATAAAAAGATACAAATATGCCTTTAAAGTAAGGGTTGGAAAAGCAAGAATGAGGCATGAGGTAAAACTGGCCTAAGAAAGTACCAATTTGGGTTCTGCATTTTGTCAAAAAGCTGAGTTTTAAAAAAAAAAAATTCAAAACTCAGGCATGTTACCTGTTACATGTAAAGGATTTCTCACAATTTTAATTAATCTGTTTGTATATTAGTTATATAAAGCAACAGATTTCCAGTCTTAAAGCAGGAACCTATATTCACCAGAAAATGACCCTATTGTTTCTCACCAAATTTTTTTTTTCAGCTTGAACAATCCAAGATTGGGAATAGTAAGAGTGGCAAACAAATATTTTCTTAGGGACCTAGAAAAGAACAACCTTACTGGAAGAACAGAGACAGTAAAATTTCTGTTGCTACAGACAAATGCTGAAAACCAACTTTATATAACAGCATTATAAAGGGTAGAATTTAATATAGAACCAGAAATATGGCAAGTTACCTACTAACATTATAAAACAGTCAAAAACTTCAAAGCTACAGAGAAAAGAGAACAATTATGAAATGGAAAATATATAATATTTAAGTATTTTTAAAATTCTAAAACTTCACTTTTGTCCTTAATATATTATGGATTTCACTGTTCAATAAATTACCATCTTTAATTAAAAATAAGGAGTAAATCAAAGAGCATATTTTGGAGAAACTAAGAGCTCTTACTTTTTTGGAGGGTAAAAGAAAGATATTTCACTTGAAATTTTTTGAAGAACATCTAAAAGCCTGTATGTTGAGTTAATATACCTTTCTGATCCCCACCATCAGTGGCATTATTCTTCCAAGAGACTCATATCTAAGCAATGGTAAAGTCCTGCATCCATTATGGATCTCATGGCACCAAAACAACTTGCATTGAAGTGAATATACGCCAGCGAGATCACCTGTAGGTCAAGGATGGCCCAGAGAATCTTGGAAAATCCATTTATATTAAGCAAAGATAAAGTCTGAGCTGAACCAACTTCAATCAGGCTGTCAGATACAGGAAAATCTGATCTTATAAGTAGTACTTCCCAGGGTAACTTAAGCAGCAACCTTACACCAGAGGAGAATTAAAGAGGGAGCAATCTAATATTATCAACAACAACAAAATTAACTCTAAGTTAGTACATCCCAGAGTCTGCTGAATGTAGAATAATTTAGTAAAGGGGTTTATGACAGAGCATTCTTTGATGTTAATGAATTTTAGCTGTGAGTCTTAGTTACCAAGTTGCCAAAAAATGGTATAATAATTGAACTGCCAAATAGCAGATTAAGAAAATTAATGTACTCTGATGGTGTGTCCATGGAAGAAAAATGTATACAGACAAATTAAGAACATTTTACTGAGATCTGAGATTTAAACAATGGAACAACTGTTTTAACACTGTTAGAATAACCCCAACTGTTAGTTTTTCTATGAGTGTATATGTATATATAAATTCATACACACACATTATTTGTTTCCTACTAAAAAGACTGAGGCAGTTCTGCTATATATAGTTAGCTATAATATTCAAGATAAAACAGTTCCTACTCAAAAAATTACATAAACACATGAGATAAGTTATCATAAATGCTATTATGCGGCTATCTAGTATAGCTCATATTTCCTGGTTGTAAGGCTCAAAACACAGGAATTCCACTCCAAGAGATAATTTCCCCTCAATCCCCACATACAAAGTGTAGTCTAAACAAACAAAATAGTAATAAAAATTTGAAAAGGAAGATATAAAAAGAACTCAATAGCAGGATTCTGACTACCTCTGGAGACCACACACTATCATTACTCTCGATTGTCCTAAATACAACAATCCAATATGCCCCAAGATGGAAATCTGGCATCATAGGGAAAAGACTGTGGGGGCCACACACTATCATTACTCCCGATTGTCCTAAATACAACAATCCAATATGCCCCAAGATGGAAATCTGGCATCGTAGGGAAAAGATTGGCTACAAGTGTCAGAAAAGTTCATAATCTTAAATTTATGCCATTTGTACTAAGCAGAATTTTTGAACCATTTGTAAAATTAAAACGATTGATCAATCTGAATAGCAGACTTCATAATGAAGAAATTAGGACTCTAGGTATGAAAAGCACGCTCCTTTTTTGTTAATAAGTTCAAAGGAAACACTCTGATATATGCAGACAAAAACATGGCTAACAAGAAAGAGGGTAACCAGCAAGTACCACCTGGATACGTGTTGTCAGGAGGGGAGGAAGAATAAAATTCAGGTAATGAAAATAATAGATTTAGCAAAGTAAAGTATATGAAAGGAAGAAAATGTTTGATATGTCTAAGCATCAATGCCTTAGATCAGTAAGAAAAACAAAAGTCATTCATTGTTCATGTTCACAGACTAGATAACTAAAGAGATACTTGGTGGAGGGGGCTTGGAATGGAGGGGGGCAAATTAGGAAATTGGAATGTTCAGCTTTTAAAGCAAAGACTATACATGAAGACATATTTTAAGTACAGTGAAGATTGCCTTGCAGTACTTTATATCCCACCATAAACCTACCCCACCCTCAGACCAAGATGGTATTTAATGCTGAATAAATGCTGAAAGTATTTAGTAGTTAAAAAAGAAAAAAGAGGATCTTAAAGGTATGTATGGGAAGGTTTTGGAAGAGGTAGAGAAACCAACTGGGTATATATTCTCTTTTATTTGATTTCAACTAGCAAAAGACTAAAACTGACGTTTGTTTTACCATCAAAGTCTTAGTCTTAAACTGACAAAGGCACAAATAAAGTGAAATTAAAATAATTTTAACAAAAGAGAAATCATGATAGTATTCAAAAGACAGACGAATCAAGCAAAACTGAATGTGGTTTAAGCTAAAAAACACAACTAGATATTGAACAATTTGTAAAAACATACAAAGAAAATTTAGCTTTCAAGAAAATTAGGCAGATTTCCTCCTGGCAAAGTGACAGGTCCCCAGGAAAAAACATAACCTCTATGAGATCAAGCACAGCTCAAGGGTCAGGGCCCCATTCTAGTCCTCTTTTTCTTATTCAATATCTATCACAGTGGCTGGCAAACAACAGGCATCAATAAATGTTTATTGACTGAATGTATATCATAAGGTATAGTCAGTATAATTGGTAGAGCTTAAATCTAATCAGGAAAGCTTCTTTAAAGTAGGATGAAAAGAGCACAATCAATGGTATTCCAGAAGGTAGGCCTAATTCCAGCTATATTTTCTAATCTCAACCAGTGGTTATAAAGACTTTGAGTTTCTTTTTAAAGCAATGAAACTCTTTCCAAAAGAAATCTCATGCAGTATCTTTCAATACAGAATAAAAGTGCCACTGGTTATACCAAAATCAGTGGGAACACCAAAAGCCTCCTCTAAGCCAGCCCCAAAGGTGTCTCTGTGAAACCTTCTGGAAAAACTACTACTCATCTTAGTAATATGATAGAAAGCATGGTCATTAATTAGGTCATCAAACCTAGAAAATTACCAGTATTGTGGAGAATAAATCCTAAATAATGTTGCTAATTTAAATAAAGATAAAATTCAACAAAGAGGGCATTCTATCACTTAGAAAAATGAAAACCACACCTATAAATGGAGGGGGGGGTGTGGCAACAAATCAATAAAAATTAAGCCACAGTAGATAAAATGCAAAAAAATCATCTAATTAAAAAGCATCATGTTCACACAAATGTAATTATGACCATGAAGTAAACTGCTCAACAGGTATAACTGCTCAATAGGTGTTTTCAAAGAGTTGAGTCCCAATTTCATACTGTTCAGAAAAATCACACCAGAACTGTAGAGATGTGCTCAGAGATGTGCACAGTAGGCACTGCTCCACTTAACACAGTAATGCAAGAGTAACCACCAAGACCAGGATCTTCTACCACTTCAGAGTTGTTTTCTGCCCCTAGAACTGTTGCCTAACACCATTACAAGTTCTCAAGCAAAAGAAGGGCAGAGGCTCCACTGAGTATCTCCCACAGGCCTGACAGTGGTAATACCTAGGACATTTACTCTGCTCACAAGATGGGTAGTAGAAGACATAATTACTGGGCAGCACGAAGTCTGGAAGCAAGCAGCTGGGCACTAAAATGGTGAGAGTTTATACAAGAAAGGGTTGTTAAGTAGTACTGATGTGGTGCAAATGAAATTTTTACAGCAAAGGTTGAGGAAGAAGATATATTAGTGAGAATGACATGAAGCAGACTATCACAAAATAAGGCTACCTTCAAAATATTATAAACTGTAGAACCATTCTGATCTTCAAGTTTGCATTTGTATAGAGTTTTCTGTATAAAGCATTAATACCTAATCATGAGTTTCCTTTAGTGTAAGCCTTTTTGCATTGGATGCGATTCTCTTTGCCAGGAATGCTTATCTTCCCTGGCTCATCACTTGACTTGCTTCTTCAATGTCAGGTATTAGCTCATGCATCGTTTCCTTAGAGGCTTTCCTTGATGTCCTACCTGAAGCATCCATCTGTTCTCCAGTACAGTACCCTGTTTATCTCCTTCAAAGACAAGTAAGATGATTAAGGGTTAGTGTAATTGCTGTCTCAGCAAAGGCAGGAACTGTAGCTGTCTTGTTCACCTTTACCCAAACACTAAGAAAGTTCCTGGTACAAACAGGTGAACAATAAATGTTTGCTGAATGAATAAAAAATTACTATACCAAATTTACATGAACACATACATATACACACAAATACAGGAAAATGGGGAGTATCCAATAGAAAACCACCAAATGTTGAAAGTATCGAAAATGATACCTGTAGAGACAGGTTGAGTATGATTTCAAAGAACAAGTACCAAAGATAGCTTCAAAAATATGAAAATTTATGAAAAGACGACCAGGAGTGGTTATTTTCCATTTCTAATAAGATGCAAACAAGAAGAAATGTTTAAACTGCAATGAGTCAACATTAGACGTAATAATTATTTGCTGCAGAATGAACTACCAACAGAGTTTCGGAAATCTCTCACTACAGAGTATGAAATATGGTCAACCACAAACCAAGGATCAGTTAAGAATAGCTCAGACTGCAGGTAACTTATAAACTAAAAAACTTGCTAAAGAAATGGCTTTTCCCCCAATTTTTAAAATTCTGAATTCATAACTATATGTAGAATAACAATGAATTTACAAATTGAATACAACATACTTTAAAAACAGATGGCCCATATCTGCTGATTGTACCTCAGCATCACTTTTCTAGGTATTTTGCAGAAACAATTACATTTACAAAAGGTCCATTTCATAATACAATCTGGTAATTAAATCAAATGAAACTACTCGAAGACCAGAAGGTCTGCAGTTGAAATATTTTAAAATACCTTTTGAAAAAGGGGTATTTATAGATTAGCTTTTTAAAAAAGGGATAAATATGTGTAAGTAATTCTAGCATATCCCTGAAAATAATTATACTGCCACCTATGTATTTTTTATAGGTGGAAGGTTAAATCAACAGACTGCTAGGTTATACAAGCCAATTATTCCTGTTGAAAAGTGGGTGTAAGACAAAGGACTTTCTCCATATGAATTCTTACTGTACCCCAGAATTAACTGGTGCCAGCAGTATCAGTGCAACTATTACTGGTGAAGATGTCACGCTATGCTGTTTTGATTATAAGGACAAAAATGGGAATGGAGAAAAGAGGCTTGGAAAGATTTTCAGTATGGTTTCCTTATAATAAGATTTAGCAGTTAAAAACACACACACACACACACACACACACACACACACACACACAAAAGAATGACTGTTTAAGCCCCACTGAACACATTAAGGATAAGGATTTCAAAAGTTAATCCACTTTTCTTCCCCCAAGAGTTTATTTTTGGTAAAAGGCAGAAAAATTAGTTTTTCTACAAGGAAAATCTGCTTCTAAATAATTTGAAAATCTTGATATATATTATATATTAAAAAAGACACACAAAAATAACACAGAAGTGGGAGTAACACATTAGGTACTGTAACTTTATAAAGGTTTGCCTAGATCAAGAAGCAGCGCACACACACCTCATCTATGCAAACTAAAAATGTATATAAACAGCACAATACTGTGATACTGGATCAGGATACATTACCTGTACACATAACTACTACTGTTATTAATAAACCTTTGGGACACTCAGTTTTATGCCCAATAAGACATCATTAAGTCTTTAAAATCTTCTCTTCCTCTTTTATGGGAGAGTATTTCTAGACATTATTTTTCCCATCTAATATTCAAATACAGGAAACAGATTCCACAAGGTGCTTTAATTGATGAGACCTCAAGTGCTGTTTTCTCTCTTGAACTTTTGGATAGTAAACAGTCCATGGGGACCACACACAATACTACGACAGAAGAGTTGTTACATTAAGTCTTTTGATGGAAATTGATTGGTGATGAAGCTTTATGACATGCTTGAGCAACGCACTGAAGGGGATCCCATCTGAGTTAATACTTTGTCCAACCACTGTAGAGGTCCATTCAGATGAAGTTCAATCCAGCAAGGAGTACTTGTTACCGTCTGCCTTCTGTTTAAAAGAATATAGAAAAATGATTACGAAATTCAAGTCCACAAGCAGGGAAAATAGCTGTTTAGGTACACTGCATTAAAAATTTACAGAAATTAAAAGGCTGAGTATATAATTTTGGACACGATTATTTTGAAAAATGGTTGATCCTCAGAGTCAAACAAAGTACTTCTGATGACCTTGTTTTAAAAGTGTTTTATAAGAACACCTTTTTCTCATCAAACTAAAATTAATAAGGTGATCTTATTATTCACCATCGTCCAAAACTGAACAACCTGAGAGAGACTGTAGGTACTATTAATAATCAGGCCAGGGCTGAGTGCAGTGGCTCACATCTGTAATCCCAGCACTTTGGGAGGCTGAGGCGGGCGGATTATGAGGTAAAGAGATCAAGACCATCCTGGCCAACATGGTGAAACCCAATCTCTACTAAAAATACAAACATTAGTTGGGGTGGTGGCGGGCACCTGTAGTCCTAGCTACTTGGGAGACAGAGGCAGGAGAATAGCTTGAACCCAAGAGGCGGATGTTGCAGTGGGCCAAGATCACACCATTGCACTCTAACCTGGCGAGAGAGCGAGACTCTGTCCCAACAAATAAATAAATAAATAAATAAATAAATAAAAATAAATGAATCAGGCCAGAAGGAGAGACATGAATCAGGATTCTCTCAAGCAAACCAAGACATGCATATGGTCACTGTACTTATCAACTACAGAATAGTAGATACTCAAATATCAAATGGAGTCTAAATAAAAGTATACCAAAATAAAAAATCTTGGTCCAAGCTAAACCCTTACCACAGAGAGTGTCAAAAGCTGGAGTTCAACTTTCCCTGACAAAGCCAATGAACATCCCTCTTAGCAATACCATTCCGGCTTTTAATAGTGCTTCAACAGAAGGCACAACTCTATGGGAATTACAAATTATTCAATGATATCCTGTCACTTCCATGCACTGATTTTAGTTCCATCTTAACTGCTAAACAGAGTAAGTCAATAAACCCACTTGCTTCTATAGACTAACAGCCCTTCAAATATGAGAAAAGCCCATTATCAACTGTTCATCTCCAAGCAACACATGTTCAATATAATTTAAAACTGTACTTCCAAGAATGTCATTTTCTGAGGCAGATGGTATCAGTGCCCCACCATACCCTTCAGATTTTTCAGTGTGTTCTAGGCAACTTCCAGCTGCAGGTATCTGCATTTCTGTGCCTAGGAACTTCTCTGATATATCCAGAGAAGCAGGCTAGAAGTGCCAGGAAATTAACATCCCCAGGAGCAGCCTTCAACCAAGGAAAAAGAAATTGACATTTACATGCCCAGCACTTCTGTTCTCCTGGGTGGGATAATTCTGTACGTTGTGTACTGTTTCCCAAAGTCTCCCCAAGGGTGTCAGTTCTAGTGACGGCTGCCCTTCTCTCCCCTGTCCAGCTTCTCTTTCAGGAATAATTCATCATCCAGGTCGCCCAATGGGAGTAGGTTTAAGAAGGCTGCCACTCAGATATATTTCTCAAATATGAATTCTTCATACATATAAATTCCCTGTTTACTACATTTCCTAATTTTTATGCTAACAACCATGATGGCATTAAAGAAATTAAAAAAATAGTTTTAGAAACCTTAACATTAGGTCTATTTTCTCAGCTCCAGAATGATTAACGACAAAAAGTTCCTGGTAGCTACCCAGAAGTCCACAGATAAATGGATATTTGCCTTTCTGATTTGTAAATGTTACAGGAAATGACTTGATTTTCCAAAGTCAGATGTACCTGACTCCAAATATTCATAAAGACATAGTGTATATTACTGCTTCTGTAATTAAAGATTTTACTTTATCTCTGAGTTAAACAGCACAGTCCACAGTGAATGAAGGGTAGTATCTTTACCAATTAAAACTGTTCTTAGCAGAAGATTTATAGATATACATTTAATTCTCTCTGCAGTTCACTCTTACTTTCACTAAATTCCTACCACATTTTGCATTATTCTAACCTTTTGAAGAAAAAAGAGTCTGACCTGAAAATTTATTATTAGACAATATAATTTAAATCTAATTTTGCTATCAACTCAGGTCAAGTCTAAAGTTTTGAAAACTGCATTCAACATTCTTTACAGGTAACAACATCTCAAAAGGGTAATAATAATCAAAAGAGAACTATAGCAAAATCACAAAATGAATTATTCTACCAATATACCTCAGACAAAATAGTGACAAGTCTTGATTCTCAGATAGAAATATATAACATATTTTTTAAAAAGTATTCAACAAGTAGACCTCACATTTCACAATCTCAAAGTCAGACTTCTGACAAAACTTTAGACAAGGAAGTCCAAAAAAAATAAAATAAATTTGGAAGGCACCAAATTGCTGGAAGAGGCAGGAATACAATCACTATACTACATGAATATTTCTTAAGCAGGCATATAAAGAGTAAGCAATACAAACTGAAGGAAGACTAAGTATTTTACTTAATTTCTACCTTTAAATATGGTAAAGAAGTCTTCCCTCTGATGTGAAATCCAATCTATTGTTTAATTTATCAATAATCTAGTCTATCTTATCTACTGATGGCAAATTAGTTTTTGTAAAACTTAAATATATAACTGAATAGGTTAAGAGTCCAGAAGAACTATCTTCCAGTCCCATCTCAACCACTTATAATGTAACCTTCGGCAAATTATCAGTTTTCTATGCCTATTTCCAAATATTTCTTAGTTTGAACCATGTTACCTAACAAGGATGGCAATTTCATTTATTTCAACCTTATAGAGATCTAATTAATAGAGAGAGTAATTTTTAGATACTATACTTTAAACAGCACAATGTCTGGCACATTAGCAAGTATCCCTTCTACTTCTGAATGAAGTTCCCCCTCTTAACCTACATTGTTTGTCTCAACTTATTTGTCCAGCCTTATTTTTTCTATACTCCATACTGAATTGCTAAAGCTATTGTCAAGATTATCACTTCCCAACTCTGCCCATCCCATTTATGACTACTGAAATCCAATACATCTTTTACAACTAGATCATGTGCCATTAAGTTTTCCTTGAGTACCATGTGAAAACATCTCTCCTTCCATAAACTGACATAACCCTTCAAATACACCCCTTTTATGATATTTAACACTCTGCATTATGTTAAAATGCATGCCTGTACATATTTTAATGATATCTTCCATAATGGCAGCCCAGTAATTTTCAATAGTTTTGAATTTGGAGGCCTCTAACTTTATTTTACATAGAGATCAGCTGACTCTATAACCTCAATGAAAATAGATACAAATGAACTCCAGAATACACAAGAATAGAAAGGAACACAATTACACTGTGGAAATTTAAGAAACAAATATGCATTTCATACCGGTATTCTGCTCCCCACCCTTTCACAAAACTCATTCTTATGGTGCACATTCTAGTTAGCTGATAGACGGCTTCAAAACCCTGATTAACAGACTGAGCCAGAAGAGCAGCAAATTCCTGGTTGTTGAAGATCTTCAGATTACAGCCTATGATTCAAAAAAGTACAAGAAACTGTCAAAAAAGAGTATCATTATTAAAAATAATTTTAAAAGGGTTACAAGTTTTAGAATATGAACATGCAATCATCTCCTGATTCCTAAAATCAGCAACTAGAAAAACTACACAAGTTGACGTAATAGGTTTATTTACATTTTTGAATCCATACCTGGTGGAATTTTACACACTGTTGCAGGGTGCCAGCCATATCTCTGATTACAATTGGGGCTCTGCACAAAGATTGCACTATCACTTAGGCACTCAGCAAAAACTTCCCCACCTATGTAATATAAGCGCACTCCTCTTCCTGAAACAAAATACATACGAGATTAGTTTTGTAACATTTACTATTTCAGTGTGACTTTGGAAGCATTTTCTTGGAAAAATTCTAAAATGATATAAGGTATTTCCAGGATCTTTTTCACAGATAAAGTCTTTCTGCAATCTAACTTTAAATATACTACTGTATATTTCTCTAAGTATTTTCTAACAATAATTTTATTGATTTTAATACATGCATATCAAAAGTATTTAAACAATGTAGAAAAAGTAGACAGTAAAACAGTTTCACACAAATGATATATATTATTTTAAAAGAAGTAGAAAATTGAGTTAATTTTGAAAGAATTCACTAATGTTTGGAGAAATATATTTTCATTACAACTGTATTTTTTTAAAGATCCCACTAAGGTTAAGAAAAATGATGTAAAAATATCAAGAGTTTAAGAGTCATTCGCCATTTTAAAAACTATATATTATGGTAGAAACCAAACCTCTAGATGTATAAGCATAATTAGGTGAGAAAAAAATTCTACTGAGAGATTTTTAATATACTTCTTTCAGAATCTGACAAATCACAGATGCAAAATAACATGAGATATAAGAATTTTAAAAAAACAATTGAGAGGCAGAGTTCTAACACCACCTAAGAGTCTCAGCCCTGATGTGCGCATATATTCTCTATTAACCAGACACTAGGTGCTGCTGTTAAGAAATTTCTCAGATGTAATTAAGGCAGCAAATCAGTTAACCTTAATAAAAGGAGATTATCTTTGGTGGGCCTGACTGAATCAGGCAATCCTTTAAAAGGGACCAGACTGTTCTAGGCTAAAGTGATTCAAAGCATGAGAGGGATTCAACACAAAGGCATGCTCCACTGCTGACTGTGAAGACGGATGGGACCATATAGCAAGGAATTCAGGTGGCACCCAGGAGCTGAACTCTGCCACAACCATGTGGGCTTAAGACGACCTCAAGCTCCAGATAAGAACACAGGCCAGCTGACACCTTAATTCTGGCCTTGTTAAACCCTAAAAAGACCACCTAATCCATGTCTGGAATCCTGATCCACAGAAACTGTGAGATTAAAAATTGGTATTTTAGGCCACTGAGTTTGTGGTAATTTGTTTCACAGGGGAAAAAAAAAACAAAAGAAACTCATAAAACAACATGCCAGATTTAATAACTACAGAACCTGGTACCCTGGTTCTGTTAAGACTATGGAATATTTGTAAAACAGTCATGCACGTGGTCATTGGGAAAACATTAAGTCCAAAAAGTAGAGCTTTTGCAGGCTATATTCCCTGACCAAAATCAGCTACAAAACTAGAAATCAAAAATGAAAAGATAATCTAATAATTACAGCAATCTAAAACTTTGGAGGGAGAAGTGAACAGAGCAGAGAAAATCCATTAGATTTTTTTTTGCAGAACCCCAATTAAGACAGAAAAACAAAAAAGTAACTGTTTTAGTTAAAGCACCTACAGTGACACCTGGGTATCTTAACAAGATCATCCAAATTTATACATCAAGCAAGATTTGAGAACTTCCATGTGGAACTAAGTAATAGATCTTCTAGTCACTATAATTTTGCAGTATCAAAATCACCTTTTGGTAACCAGCATTACATCTCACAGAAGGTGATGGTTAATTATTATTTAAAAAAAAAAAAACAAAAGCAAACTATTGTTAAAAGAAGTTACTTTAAGGTGATAAGAATGATGTTCAATTATTACTGGCTATCACACTTTTTCACTTCATCGTTAAGGAAATACTGAGGACCCCCAAAGAGTTTTTGTTTATGTGAATATTATGGAAAATGGCCATATTAGATATAAAAACTGAGATTTAAAATAATTCATTTAAAAATCACACAATAAATCCATGACATATTAACACAAACAATGTTTACGAAAAACAGCTGTGTTTCCAAAGCAAAAAAAGAGTGGCAACATTTCACGTTTGCAAATCTCTTTAGTGTGTAGTGTAACAAAGTTGGAGTGTCATTATCAAATCTACATTTCATCTCTTGCAAAATCATATGCATGTAGGCTCTGAAATATTCCACTGTATACTCATGAGAGAATGATAGTAAAAATGGTAAACAGCATCTCAGTACTACTACGAAAATAGCTTTTTTTTTTTTTTTTTTTTTTTTAGATGGAGGCTAACTCTGCAGCCCAGCTGGAATGCAGTGGTGCAATCTCAGCTCACTGCAACCTTCATCTCTGGGGCTCAAGCAATTCTCATGGCTCAGCCTCCCAGCTGGGACTAGAGGCACACACCACCAAACCTGGTTAATTTTTTTTTTTATTATTTTTAGTAAAGATGGAGTTTCACCATGTTGCCCTGGGTGGTCTCAAACTCTTGAGGACTGGTGATCCACCCACCTCGGTGAAAGTAACTTTGACCTCACAAACTAGCTGAAAGGGTTTCTGGGACTACCAGAAGTCCCCAGACCACATTTTGAGATCTCCCTGAATTACATTTTCAACTATATTAAATGACAATTCTTGTTTCAGATATCTCATTTCAGATGAACAGCAAGCAAAGCAGATTTGATTTAATATATGAGCTCGCCAAAGGGTGGGTGGGTGGGGGGGAACCCAGGAGATACATAAAGAAATTGGAAAAAAAAAAAGATTTATAAAAAAGTATTAACCCCAAAATCTGAACATCGCAATTTTATGACTGGTAGAGACTCAGCAAATTAAACTTATCTTAACACATATTTATTGAAGAACTTTCCAGTATCAAGGGTGCCAAATCAAAGTTGTAGAGTTTGCAGCTGAAGAATCGCCAGGATCTATGAGAAGCAGTGAAGCCTGTGCACTTAAATGTGTTGGCACTTAAACCTCAGAGAGAACGCTGGTTTTACTGCACAGAAGAAGCTCTTCATGTGGCACACCATTCAATGCCTACATTATGAGTATACAGCACTGGTTTTCCACAACAAGGAAAATGAAGCATACCTATGTGCCTTCTTGTCATTTCTACCGTGGCATTTCGGTTAACATTGGAGAGTAAACCTAAGCAGAACCTCTCTGAATTTGATGGGTCTGTAAAGCCATCTACAGTGAGTGAGGGCTGTGATGCATGGAAGGTTTCTCCAACCCTCTGATTTAATTCATAATATGCTATTGAACACCAAAATGCAGGTTCTGAGTAAGTAACTGGCTGTAAATCTGAAAAAGAAAAAAGAAAAGAAAATGTGTGAACAATTTAAGCCAAAAATGGATTGAATACAATCATCTTTACATGCTCTATGCGAGCACGCATTGGCAAAAAGCTCAGGAAGTAGACATACATCTGTATCAGTTTCCATAGATCATACTAGATTCTCAATATTTTTCACTCAAAACTCCAGTTTCATAGATCATACCAGATTTTTCCAAATTTCTCCCATGTCATTAAATCACTTTATGTTGGATTATTTGTTTTACCAGTAGTTTTAGTCTAGCTCCTGTTCAACCACAAAACAATCATAGGCAAAGTAAGTTAACTTGCCATACTTGGTACATTCCTAAAGCACATAAAAAAACTAATGTGAGGTTAAGATAAAGCTGGAGTAAAGATGAGTCAAAAGCCACACAAAGAAAAACATACATGATAAAAGGATATAAAATATGATATATTTTTGACATTTGTCTATTTTAACATCAAATTTTTGGTGAGATACCCTAGCTACAAAAATAGAAAACCCATTCATACATAAGAACTGGAAAGCATCATGCAAGTGGAAACAGACCACAGTTAAGAGACTACTTATTTCACTGGAAAACTATATATTTAGCTGCTGCAATTTTGACTAAAACATATCGTTATGAAATATTACAAAAGAAAAAACTTCACAATTTTGTAGAATAATTTCTAAACATGTAACAACCAAAGAGAAATTGTGAAATAGCAGGGTAAAATGATGGCAAAAATAGTAATACAGAAATGTATATATAGTACAGGGTATGGTTTCAAGACTGCCACTCCCCTCACCCAACTAAAAACCCTCAGATGTTCAAGTACCTGACATAAAATGGCGTAGTATTTGCATGTAACGTATATTAACATCATCCTTATACTTTAAATCATTTCTATTTATAATATCTAACAATGTAAATGCTACATAGTTGTTATACTGTAATTTAAAATTTGGGCCAGGCATGGTGGCTCACACCAGCACTTTAAGAGGCCAAGGTGGGTGGATCGTTTGAGGCCAGGAGTTTGAGACTAGCCTGGCCAACATGGTGAAACTCTATCTCTACTAAAAATACAAAAATTAGCTGAGTGTGGTGGCAGGCACCTGTAGTCTCAGCTACTCACGAGGCTGAGGCAGGAGAATTGCTTGAACCCAGGAGGCAGAGGTTGGAGTGAACCGAGATCACACCACTGCATTCCAGCCTGGGCTGTGACAAAGCAAGATCTGTCTCAAAAAATATGTATTAGCTTTTATTGTTATTTTCATTTTTTCCCGGGTATTTTCAATCTGCAGTTGGTTGAATCTGGAGATGCTGAACTCATGGTTATGAAGGGACTGTACACACACACACATTTGTACATATACACACACGCTCTCATATTTATATCCCCATACAACGTATATATATTTATGTCAATGTGTATGTATAATATACATCTTCTATTAATTGCTATAAGACATCATAAACATAACCATAAAAATCTAGCCATAATAGGTTAATTTTCTATGAGGAATATGATTTCAGTAATAAAAAGATTAAACCCATTTCTTGTGCCAGCAGAAAAGACTTTTAATAATTTTGAGGGATGATATCAGTATTCTTTTTTAAAAGCATCATTGTAAACCACATACATAATTATTTGATTATTCCTTAGGAACCCTTTCTCATATATAAAAAAAAATAACTCCTAGAGAGGGTTTTTATTATTAAGCAGATGATACAGTATAAATATGATAAGGGGAATGTATTTGCAACTTACCCAAGCTATGATTAACAGGGGACAGAGTAGTAGGAGATAGTTCTGCTGGAGAGCCTAAAACAAAAGGATTTAATTTAAAAATGAATGAAATCTTTCCAGAACTTCTGATCAAGTAATCATAAAATTAGCTGTACCTGGTTATAATTATCAACAATAATACAAAGATAATTAAAATACAAAGAATTCAGAATATGTAAGTGCTTAAATTTAATTTGGGTGGGGGAGAAAGGGGGTTCCTTTATAAAAGGTACAAAAGGGTACAGTTTTGGGTTCTAGCCTAGCAGTTCATCTTCCCAAAGGTATCTAATGTTGACAGTTCCTTGGGTATCTTTCCAAAATATTCTATAAACCACATAAGCAAATATATTTTTGTTCTGTATCTTTTCACACACAAGTGGTAATAGTTTTTGAACTGCTTTATTATTCTATCAAATTGTTCACGATGTGTTTCCTTATTTGTCTGTCTACGTAGTCAGTCACATAACACTGGGATCCCATATTGATGAATATTCAGGCTATTTTTTATCTTTTGCTATAAGAACCAGTGCCGTAAGATTGCAATAACTAATCTTGACCATTTTGCATGTTTCCAATCACATCTGAAGGATACATTCCTAAAAAAGAAACTGCCAGGTTGAAAGGTTTGTGCCATGTGCAATTTTGATAAATTTGGGTAAAATTATCATTCATCAAGGTTGTACCAGCTTACATGACCAGTCATAACACAGTAAAGTGATGCCTGTGGTGTTACTGCTGATAGATGAAGACATGGTCACAAGTAGAGTTTTAATTTTGAGTGGCTTTACACATGTTTATATTGTGTTTCCTTTCTGTATAGTCTGTTCTTTTCTTTTTGCGATGTTGATCATTTTCTCACTGATTGTTTGAAAACTCTTTATATATATTAGGGATATAAGTCTTTTTATGGTATGAGTTACAAATATTTGGTCACTGGTTTTATGACTCTTAATAGTAATTTTGATCATGTAGCACTGAAAAAAACCCTTCTACATGATTTATCAATCATCTTTCGGTTAGTGTCACACTTCGGGATGAAACAGTGGTGACAGTGGATGTTATCTTACTCTGGACATTTAGGGTAATGTTTCTACCATTTTTTCCATTAAGCATGGCATCGGCTTTGAGGCTGACAGCGATAAAATACTTATTTCGGAGTTTTGCATCAACAGTCTCAAGCAGTATGAGCCTAAATTTTACATGAGTGCTATGTTTGTAAGGCTCTGTGGTAAATGTTAAGACAATCTAGCAACTTTATCTTCTGCAAAGGTTTAAATAGCATTGTAGCAGCATATTCTTTAAAAGTTTGGTAGAATTCTTCTGTGAAATTATTTATAATTAGTAACTTCATAGAGTTTACTATGAGACATTATTCTATGAAGGGTGACTTGTTCTGATCTATTTTCTAGAGTCAGTTTTGGTAAACTGCACTTTCTTAGAAAATGATCTGTTTCTTCTTTTGAGTAAAGTGGCTAAATCTACTCAAGAAAATAACGGGTACAAGTACACAAAATAAGAACCACCACAGACAACAGATGAAAAATCATGGCGGAACTACTCTGCTCAATTCCATGCAACTCAATTTTAAAACACATTTGCTGTAAACATTGTTAAATAATCGTATTAAAAATATAAAATATATTTTATGACCATCATTCTCTACATGTTTAGGGAAAGTTACCTAAAAGAGCATGACCCAAGCTTCAAAGGCATACCAAGAGCATAAATGTAGAATAAGATAAGTCAGACCAGGCATGGTGGCTCACACCTGTAATCCCAGAACTTTGGGAGACTGAGGGGGATGGATCACGAGGTCAGGAATTCAAGAACAGCCTGGCCAACACAGTGAAATCCTGTCTCTACTGAAAACACAAAACTTAGCAGAGCGTGGTGGCGCACATCCGTAATCACAGCTCCTTGGGAGGCTGAGGCAGAAGAATCACTTGAACCCAGGAGGCAGAGGTTACAGCAGGCTGAGATCGTGCCACTGCACTCCAGCCTGGGTGAGAATGAGACTCTGTCTCAAAGAAAAGAATAAGATAGGTCAGACTGCCTTACACACCTCCTCCCTACCACACACCATTATAACCATGATATAAAATACCAGGCAATAAAGGTGAAATGGCAGCCCCTAAATAAATGAATCAGAAATAGAGAAGAAATGCTTATTTTTTAGAAGATAGAACAGTCTTCCGCAACGCAGTTAAGTTATGTTCATTTTTTATTTCTCGGTTTGAAAAATCTGCTGGCAAGTCACAACAGGTACAACTGAGAAAGGTCAAAATATATTTAGAACAATGAGCTAAAATTCACTGCTGTTTCCTGAAGCCAATATAAAATAAACAAAGCCACTATTAGAAATGGAGGAAACTGCCCAATTATTCATATCTTTTAACTGTTTACTCCTCTATTAAATAGTTAGAAATGACCAGTAGGATCACTTAGACTAACAGGCATCCAGTGAGATGCGACAAGTTAGAATTACAGATTACAAAAAAGACAAATTTTAAAAACTTAAAATAAGCTAACAATAGGAGCCTTTTTTAAATTTTATTTTAATTTTATTTTTTATTGCATTTTAGGTTTTGGGAAGCCTTTTTTTGAAAAACAACAGAGGCAAGGAACTGATGATTAGCATATGAATTATTCATACATAAATGCTGCTACTGAAGTTTCGCCTACCACAGACCTTCCACTTAGGAGAGGTAATATTATAAATATCCTATTTGAGAGCCAGTGTGAATTAGCAGTATCTACTTACAGCTAAACCACCTAGAGAAATCCTTGTGCATGTATCTTTATATACAAGTTTACATATATTTGTAGAACACATTTGTCAAACCTTTGTTTGACAAATTAACAAATGTCAAATGGAATGTGTTAAACTTGCAAGTGCCAAAATACCCTCTCAAAAATGTTTCATCTTACCAAGAATTTATAAGCTAGTGTTTCACACTGTGTCATTACATGTTGACATCTGCCAATATGATAGGTTTAAAGGGAGCAACTGTTTTTTCTTTATTTGTTGTTGAAATAGTTCATAGAATTGGCTAAAAGAACAGGAATACACTATTTTTTTCTTCTTGATATGTAAGTTTTTAAACTTAAAAATCAGTTCTTAGACTTGTCATCTATTTGCAAATATTCACCCATTTTTTTTTAATCTGTTATCTTTTAAGGGGACATTAATTTTTAATTATAGACCATTTTTTTGAGAGTAGTTTCAAGATCACACCAAAACTGGACAGAGTTCCCATATGACCCCTGGCCTGCTTCCCCAAGTTCCCCATCAACACCCGCACACCACAATGGTCCATTTATTATAATAATAAACCTACACAGACAAATCGTTATCACCAAAAGTCCATAATTCACATTAGGACTCACTATGTTACACATTCTCTGGGTTTTGACAAATGTAAAATGACGTGTATCCATTTATAGTATCAAGTAGAGTAGTTTCACTGCCCTAAAAATGCCAAGTGCTCCACCTAGTCCTCCTTCCCTCCCACACAGCCTCAATAACCACTTATCTTTCTGTCTCCATAGTTCTGCCTTCTCCAGAATGTCATATATAGTAAGTCCTCATTTAACATCTTCCATATGTTTTTGAAAACTGAATTTTTAAGCAAAATAATTGTACAAAACCAACTTTCCCCAATCATCATTACAATGAAATGACATTACTTGAAGACCTGTTGTACATTACTTGGATGTATCAGTTTATTTACCCAGTCACCTATTAAAGACATCTTGGTTGCTTCCAAGTTTGCTAATTATAAAAAAACTGCTATGAACATCTATCTGCAGGTTTTTGTGTAGACCTAAGTTTTCAACTCATTTGGGTAAATACCAAGGAGAAGCAAGACCGCTAAACCATACATATGGTAAAAATATGGTTAGTTTTGTAAGAAATCACCAAACTGTCTTCCAAAGTGGCTATACCATTTTTCATTCTGACCAGCAATAAATGAGTGTGCCTGTTGCTTCCCATCCTCACCACATCAGCACTAATGAACTCCCTCAGCTTTTGTTTGAGAAATTTTTTATTTCTCCTTCATTTCTGAAGGACAGTTTTACTGGTTATAGTATTCTTGGTTGGCAAGGGTCCTTTTTTTTTTTTTTTTTTAATGTGGTCTCACTCTGTCACCCATGTTGGAGTGAAGGGCAGTAGCACAATCTTGGCTCAGTACAACCCCTGCCTCCTAGGCCCAAGCAATTCTCCCAACTTAGCCTCCTGAGTAGCTGGGACCACAGGTGCAACCACCATACCCAGCTAATTTCAGTTTTGTTTTTTATTTTAGCCCTTTAAATACACCACCCATCTCTCCTGGTCTGCAAACTTTCTGCTGAGAAATCTGATTGTCTAATGAAGACTCTGTTGTTATGTGGCATGTTGCTTTTTCTCTTGCTGCTTTTATTCACAATAGCAAAGATACAGAAAACAAACCAAGCGTCCCATCAACAGATGAATGAATAAAGAAACGGTGGGTTACACACACAATTGAATGTTATTCAACCTTAAAAAGAGATATCCTACCACTTTTGGCATGGATAAATCTGGAAGACATTAAGCTAAGGGAAATGACGTAGACATAGAAAGAAACATGGCATAATCTCATATGTGGTTTTTTTTTTTAACCAAATACATAGAAACATAATAAAATGGTGATTACAGGTTGGGGGGAAACAGGAGGATTATAGGTCAAAGGGTATAAAGTTGTACATACCTAAGATTAGCCTAGAGATCTAATGTACAACCTGAGGACTACAGTTGCAATATTGTGTTGTACACTGGAAATTTACAGAGTCGATTTTAGGTGCCTTTATCACACACACAAAGAGATGACTATGTGAGATGATGGATTTAGTTAATTATTGTAACCATTTCACTACGTACACCAAACATCATGTTATATACCTTAAAAATATACAATAAAAATGTATGCTTTAAAAAGTCTAATTTACTAAATATAGACCAAAGGGTTCCCAAACCTTCCAGAAAACTGGGAATCATCCTGGGTTGTTCTTTTGACCTTATCCCAAAAATGATCACTAATTATATTCTAAACCTCAGCAATATGTATCAAAAGCACCCATTTCTCCCTATGTCACCTAAAATCAGCCCGAGATACAGTGTAGTAAACAAGAACAGGAACTCCAGAATCTGACATCCTACTGAATTTCTCTGCATTTTCTAGCTATTTTTCTGAGCTTAATTACAGTGTTGTGTTTTTAATTTCTGGTAAAAGTTGAACTTTTTAAAATTTTAATTTGTTGCTAGATACAATTACATGTAATGCTTAAGTTTTCCTGTTTTATCTAACTATGCTTTCTAATTTTTTATAATGAACATCCATTTGTTGGATAATTTGAAATGCTATATCATAACTTTATGTGTAGAACACTGTTTAACTTTTATCTGACATACAATGGTAGAAATAAGAGGTTAAGCCTCCCTACCAAAGTGATACAACACAATTGTCAAATTCAGCTTATGAAATATATAATGCATGAATAACTATTTTCTCATTTCTTGTTTTAAAAAACTTAATCCCCAATGTGATACCTTTTTAGGTTTTATATATTCCCATTTTCTACGAGCATAATTCTGTTCATAATGAGAAAAAAAGCAGCTTTTGTTTTTATTAGAAACTCCTATAGAGTTTCACTTACAGGTAGAAGACTGAGGAAAACCTTTGCTTCTGAAATACAGGTAAGACAATAGGAGATTTTAAAAATCCTATTTCTCTTTAAAGTTATCATACAGATTTGGATCCAAATAAGTCTGCAGGAACTAATTTACAGAGAGGGATGAGTTCCTCCTCAGTTAAGACAGTGGTAATCACTTTCACTACTGAAAGCATCTGCCAAATCAGGACACAAAGGACTGGGCCTGCCAAAATCGAAGCCAGTTAAAATTTCAATGGCCATGCACAGACAATGGGAATCTAAGAAACTGCAAGCACAGAGCTAGTCCTCTTCACCAGTCAGTTCCAATACATGTTTTTAGCTGAGTACATGGTAGCACAGGAAGTCCTGGGCAAGGCTGGAAAGCAATGAGAATATGCAGTTTTGCCATATTCATAATTCAAAGTTCTGCCGAGGTAGAGGACTGATCCTCCCTGAAACCTGAGTGATGTGATATTAAAGCATGGAATTATCACGTTTCCAACTCAAATCCTATCAACTTAGCAACTGGAGAGAAAAGGGTGGGTGTTTCCAAAGAAAGCATATTTATTTTAGTCTCTATTATTTTATATAAAATACCCAGTATCTAGTTAAAAACAGATATTCAAAGATGGAGGGAAAAAAAAATAATCCATAATCAAGATATGAAACAGTCAACAAAAGCAGGCCATATTACGTATTAACTGGACACAAATTATCAAAGATTTTTAAATGGAAATTATATAGCTAAAAAATAAATTATCTGAAATAAAAAATTCATTTAATTGGATTAAAAGCAGACCCAAAGTCAGACTCACATACATATTATCACTTGATTTTCAACAAAGGAGCCAATGTAAATCAATGGAGGAAGGAAGCCTCTCCAAGAAATGGTGCTAAAACAAATCAAAGAAATGTCTGTAGGAAAGGAATAAAAAGCAACAAAAAGGAGCAAACACGGTATACATGTAGGTAAATACAAAATACTCCTTTTTATCCCTTCTAATTTTCTTTAAAAATCAACTTCAAGTCTAAAGCAAAAATAACACTGTACCTTGGGGGTCATACATTTTTATTAAGTAAAATACATGTCAATAATCACACAGACAACAGAGGTGGATGAATGAAATTAGAGTGGTGTAAGTTCTTAAATTTTACGAGACATTGTAAATAAAATATTACAACTTAAGTAACCTTCTAGGTATAACGTGGTAAGTACAATGTAATCATAAGAATACCAACTGAGAAAATAATACTGTTATTGGTAAAAAGCCAAGAGTAAACAGAATGAAACAAAAATTACTTGATTAGTCTAAAAGGCAGGAAAACTGAAAAAAAAAAACTAGAGAGAACAAATAGAAAAACAATTGCAAAATGGTAGCCTAAACCCAATGGTATCAATAATTCCTCTAAATATAAGTGGATTAAATTTTCCAACTAAAAGACAAAAATTGTTAGATTAAATAAAACCAAAAAAATACTGTCCACAAGAAACATATCATAAATATAAAGATTCAGATAAACTGAAAGAATTAAAAATATATCATGCAACCACTGAGGTAAGAAAAAAGATATGGTGATGTTTATATGAATTCATTAGGAAGATGTAGTAATTCTAAATGTGTATCATCTCTGTATTATAATAAGAGACTAAAGATATATGAAACAAAAACTCACAGGACTAAAGGCAGAAACAGGTGACTCCAAAATCAGAGCTGGAGATTTTATCTTCATAACTGACAAAGGAGATTTTAAAAAATCATAAAGGATGAAGAAGATATAAATCCATCAACCACCCTGACCTAAATGACATTTAGAACACTAAAGTACATTATTTCCAATGAATATATGAAACTCTTAAGATAAGCTACAGGTTGTAGCATAATATAATTTTCACAAATTTCCAAGGACTAAAGTCACATACACTATGTGTTGGACTACAACACAATTAAATGAGACATCGATGAAGTATCTAGAAAATCCTCACACTCCTTTTAAAAACTCAAACTTCTAAATAAGCCAGGAACCAAGAGGAATTAGAAAATAATTAATAAAAAAATATAAAATTTGTAATATACGGCTAACAAAGCTTACAGGGAAATCTACAGCTTTAAAGGCTTACATTATAAACAAATCAATGATCTAAATATATACCACAAGAGGCTAGAAAGAGATTAACTGAAAAGTAAGTAGACAAAAAGATGACGAATACAAACAAACAAATGAAATAGAAAAGAGACCAAGATAACAGAAAAAATTAACAAGACAAAAAATCGGTTCTTTGAGACTATTTTGATAAATCCCTTAAAAGATGTTTTAATAAAAAATTAAAAAGTCAATACTAAAATCCTAAGTTTTAAAATGAATCACACATACATTAAAGGAGTAACAAATATCAGAAATAACTTTGTATCAATAAATTCTCCAGCCTGGGCAACATGGTGAATCCATCTCCATATAAAACAAAGAAATTAGCCAGGCGCAGTGGCACGTACCTGTGGTCCCAGCTCCTCAGGAGGCTAAAATGGGGAGGACTGCTGGAGCCTGGGAAGTTGAGGCTGCAGGGAGCCAACTATGCCACTGCACTCCAGCCTGGGCAAGAGAGTGAGACCCTGTCTCAATCAGTCCTACAACTTAGATGAAATGAACACATTTCTAACAAAATACAAGTTTATCAAACACATACACACAATTAAAAATGTAAATAATCCTCAATTTAAAAATCCCTTTCCTACAAGAGATGGTTTCCCTGGTCAAATCTATCGAACTTTTTTTTTGGATACAGGGTCTCAGGTTTTGCCCAGGCTGGAGTACAGCAGTGCAAACATGGCTCACTGCAACCTCAATCTCCTGGGATAAAGTAATCCTCCTGCCTTAGCCTCTTAAGCAGCTGGGACCACAGGTGAATGCCACTACCCCTGGCTAATTAAAAAAAAAATATATATATATATATATATATATATATATATACAAAAAAAATTTGTAGAGACAGGGTCTTGCTTTGTAACCTAGGCTGGTCTTGACCTCCTGTGCTCAAGCAATTTTCCAGCCTTGGCCTCCTAAAGTGCTGGGATTACAGGTGAGAACCACCATGCCCAGCCCTATCAAAAATTTAAGAAATAAATAATGCCGACCTTAAAGAAACTCTTTCAGAAAACAGGAGAAAGCCCTTTCCAACACATTTTATTGATATTAAAACTGATCAACACATTATAAGGGAAAAAACCCTGTAGACCAATCTCTCATAAACATAGATGGCAAAATTCTCAAAAATAAAACCATTCAATCAAATCCACAAATATATATGATCCTCTTACAAAGCAGAAAAAAATTCAACAGCCATTCATAAAACACAATTAGAACATTAAGAACAAAAAGGAAAAGGAACTTCCTCAATCAGATAAAATTTCCAAAATATCCACAACATCATACTTAAAGGGGGAATTGTGAAATGTATTCCTCCTATAATGAGAACAATGCACAAACGTCCATTCTTATAACTTCAACACTTTATTGTAGGTCTTAGGACAGAAAAAGGAAAAAGCATAAAGACTGGGGGAAAAAAATTGTCCTTATCAACAGATGACATGGTTGTATATGCAGAAAATCTCAAGAATCTACAGAATTCTAGAACCAAAAAGTCAATTTAGCAAGGGTGCGGGAGAAAAGATTAATGTACAAAAATCAAGTATTTCCCATATCCTAGGAACAAACAATTGGAAAATAAAATGTAAGAGCAAAAACGTATAATAGCACTAAAAGTACAAAATACTAAAAAAATTTACCTAATGAAAGACACGCTATACGTCTACATCAAAAACTGTAACAACATGGCAGAAATAAGGCATAGTTAAAACTAACATGAAATTATCAAGTCTAATCCCTCATTTTTGACAAAAACCTTACTTTCCTACTTTATAGAGATGATCCTAAACCACAAAGGTCAAGTGCTTCTGTGTCTGGATCTCAATTAATCGTTTTCCTTCAAATCTTTCTGCAATCTACTATCTTCCTTTTTCTGAATGGTTAACTCCTCTTTTAACATTTTCTTTAGCTACATTCATACAGTGCTTATTACAGGTTAGGAACACGTAGATGCTTTATAAATATTAGACCTGTTAATACCCTATGAGTTAAGTGCTATTATTATCCCTATTTTACAGATTTAAAAACTAGGTTACCTAGCTAGTATATGGAAGAGAAACATTTTAAACTCAGGTGGTCTAGCTCAGAATCTGACAATGCTATCTTGATTATACGCATTTGCTTAAGAGAAGTAGTCTTGTAAGTGGAGTATGTGAACACTGTCTAGGAGCACACAAAATACTTAAAAGAAAAAATTAAAACGTATTTTCTATTTATTTAATCTCATCCTTCAATTTCTAATTTTTGTTTATATTCTAAAGTGTATATAACTTACAAATAACTTATAAACACACATATGAGTAGGACAGTCTCAAAATCTTAATACTCACTGTATTAGCTTCCTAGGGCTTGCTCTAACAAAATACCACAAACTAGGTGGCTTACAACTACAGGAATTTATTTTCTCAGAGCTCTGGAGGACATAAGTCCCAAGTCAAGGTGTCAGCAAAGCCATGCTCTCTCAAAGGCTCAAGGGGGGAATCTGTTGTATGCCTTTCTCTTAAGCTTTTGGGTTTCCGAACAATCCTAGGAATTGCTCAGCTTGCAGCTGCGCAGCTGCTAACTCCAGTTACCTGCCTCCATCTTCATATGGCGCATTCTTCTCTATCTTATAAAGACACCAGTTATATAGAATTGGGGGGCCCATCATTCAGCATGACTTCATCTTAATTACATTTACAAAGATGCTACTTCCAAACGAGGCCACATTCTGAGGTATTGGAGGTTAGGACCTCATTCTATCTTCTGGGACACAGGCAGATTAAAAAACCCTTTAAGTGTCTTTGTTAGTATATCTTGGACCAAGCATAGTGTATGTAGAAGATAGAAAACTGAATTGAGAGTTATGAAATCCACATCTTATGATTATAATCTATTTCTCTATATACCTATTCAAACAAATATGTTCATAAAAACCATGACTTGAAAAAGGACTGATTATACACTACTACAAGGGTTAAACAAACTTTTTAATTTCTTAAGATGTCCAGACTGATCTCTAATGTCCACAAGACTATAAAGTTTTGACTAGAGAAATCTAAATTAAAAAAAAAAAGTAACAAGTGCTTGTTCATATAGTTACTTATCATGCCTAATTTATCCTCTGGTTGCCCTTTTAAAAAATTTCAATTCATTTTTTTTCCCAGCAGGATTCCCCCTGGAAGGTATGAACCAGTTAGAGAGGCAGCCAACTGTGTTCTAAATTGGAGCCCTACATCAGTCAGAATTGCATTTCTTGCTATGGCCCCAAGAGAGAAACTGATATTGGGTAAGAGGCTGGCAGCCAAACCAACTGTTGGCATCTCATGAATCACATATTGCTATACAGTAATTTTATACGTGTCATTCAGAAAGCCAGTAACATTACTCCACTGAAACAGAAATATTAGGTTGGGTTCAAAGTTAGCCCCAACCCTGCGATCATTTTAGCTGGCTGATTCAGGTTATTCTCTACTTTTTTACTTTGATTCATTTATCATAATCAATACTTCTATTATTGCTCCCTGTGTTTCAGTTACATTGTTGAATAGGTGTCTGTGCACTAATTAGAATACCTACAGCCTTTTTTATCTGGCTTCTTTGACTTAACATACTGCTTTCCAGGTCCATCCATGTTGCCAACTTCATGTTGTACTATCATTTCTTTATATGGTTGAATAACTCTATTGAAGAAACATACCTCATCTTATTTATCCATTCATTTGATGAACATCTGAGTTGTTTTGAATATCAAGAATAACGCTTGCATAAATGGTCATGTACAAGTTTTTGAGTAGACATGTTTTCAATTTGCTTGGGTACATAGCTGGCCACATATGTTAACTCTATATTTAGCTTTCTGAGGAACAGCAAACTTTTCCAAAGTGCTGAACCATTTAACATTCCTACCAGCAATATATGAGGACTCCAATTTCTCCACATCCTCATCAACATTTGTAATTGTCCTTTTTTGATTATAGCCATCTAGTGGGTGTGAGGTAGTATCTCACTGTGGTTTATGATGTTCAGTATCTTTTCATGTCATTCACTTTTTAATGTCACAGTAACAGCTGTCCATCACAGGCAAAAAAGAGTATTATTGCTTCAAGAAGAGAGTTGATATCTAATGTCAGAAAGACATGTGGAAAGTCAAGTATCATTTACATTAAGATATCTGCATTAAGATGTATAACATGTTATTTCCAATGTTCATTAGATTATCTACCTTTCTTAGTTATCTGGTACTCCTAAACAGCCAAATGTATGATTAGCTACAGCAGAAACTTCTTTACCTGGGAGTCTAAAAAATGGAAGGATTTAAACAACAAAATTATTGTAACCCCTCCCTCCACCACCAGTGGTAATCCATTTTAAAAAATTTAGATTATCATAACCACAAAATACATCAGTATTAAGACGTGGAGAAAGACTGATAGCATAATTTGTCAGGCTGTGATATTATTAAGGTGTCCAATAGTTAAGATACAGACAGGATGAAATGAATCAAACTGGACAATTACAATAACATCAAAGTGATTTCACTGGTAATTTATTAGTTCTGCTGAGTTATACATTTTATTACATAAAATGCAATTTAAAGCTTTCTCTATCATTGTTTGGAATTTATAGCTAAATATAAGAAATTAATCTATTATAATTAAAAACTCACTATTAGGTTCAAGGAGCAGTGAACAGCTGATCCCGATCCTTCAACTCCAAATTCCTCTGAAAATCTGTTATCTGACTAATTATGGTCTTTTATCACAGAGAGGTATTTAGTCACAGGGTTAACTAAAACTTTCAACATAAGCAAATACTTAAAAGGAAATAAAAGCATGTGCATGTTTTCAAATTTTCATTTACTCTAATAAAAAATATAACAATTACTCTGCAGAGTATACTTTAATTTTTCAGTGACAACATGGACCCCTTTGATGGTTCAGATATGTTAAATCAAGACAGAAGATCGTCTTTTTTGGCATGGTTCTTCTCTAAATTTAAGAGTACAACTTTTTTGAGTTTCAAACAATACAAGAAATGTGTATCTAATCACTGAGGAATTTTCAAAGACTTTTTTTTTTTTTTTTTTTTTTTACCTGTGTCCATACTTTGATTCAACTGTTGGTCACTTGTTTCTCCATCTTCACTGATATATCCAGGAGGTGGCGTTTCTACAAAAGTTTAAAACAAATCAAGCACAGCTGCAACATAATCTCACTACCTTTTCTCCCAGCTACCAAAGGTAACCAATGAAACACTCCAAATAACAAATAATGTTATATAACATTATTATAAAAGTAATATTGCATACTGAGGGTGTATGATTCAGGATCTTGTCTAAATTCTGCAGGTGAATCCTTAACATCTACTTTTAATAAAATCCTGCTCTCTGGACATACTTTCTTAGACATTATCTACATATCTTGCTCATTCCTATAGGTACATATTCTGGGGCAAGAGCCAAAAATGTAACTTCAAAAATGCCTCAATACTGAATCAGTAGGCTGCAAAACCATTAGTAACTGCAATGTTTTTCACCATTGTTGTCGTTGTTTCATCTAATGAGCATCATTATTTTATGAGTACTTAGAAAATTAAAAGCGTGCACACACACACACACACACACAAAAGATTTTGGATTATAAAAGTATTAAATATTATAGGCTTACAACTTACACTAAGTTCTATTGGCTAAAATAGGGTAGTATGGTTCAGGATTGGTCCAGCCTGAATTCTACCTAAAAAGTGTATTTCTCCAAGGATTCCTAACTGGTAAAATCTAAGTGTTTGAAGCAGAAAATTTAATTCAAATATATACTACTATATAAAGAGGCAAAATGCTCCCTGAAAATAAACATTAGGATATTAATATGTTATTTCCAACATGTTGTCTGAATAAAACATTTATGTTCAGAAAGCCATCTGAATAGCTGAATAAACTGCATATAAAATAAAATCATGTATACAATTTCATCAACTGTAATTCCCAGTAGGAAAAACAAGTTCAAAAGATTTTCATCAGTTTAACATTTACACTGTTGAACATTTTTGAGCAATTCAAGATAACACTGACACATATCCAAATAAAATTTTAAAATTAGCAAAAGAAAGAGGCTGGGGATGGTGATTCACGCCTGTAATCCCAGCACTTTGAGAAGTGAAGGTGGGCAGACAACCTGAGGTCGGGAGTTTGAGACCAGCCTGACCAGCATGGAGAAACCCCATCTCTACTAAAAATACAAAATTAGCCGGGCGTGGTGGCACGTGCCTGTAATCCCAGCTTGCTCAGTAGGCTGAGGCAAAGAATCACTTGAACCCAGGAGGCAGAGGTTGTGGTGAGCCGAGATCGCGCCATTGCACTCCAGCCAGGGCAACAAGAATGAAACTCCGTCTCAAAGAAAAAAAGGAGGGAGGGGGCGACAGGAGGCTTAAGGGTATCATTCAATAATCTTTTACAGTATCTATTCAATAAGCTAACCACAAACTTCAAGTATCAAACTTTTCATTTAAGTGTCAGTACCCCCAAATTTTTAAAACAAAAATTCTAAGAATAAACTATCTTCATATACTCAAACAATAAAGAACATAAGTGTACATATTATGCGTATTTTAAAAGTTAAAGCTAATAAAATTAAACAGAGCTAAGAACTAATCAGAAAGAAATGCTGAACCTTAAAATGCGTTATCCTATTTTTTCCATTATAATAATAAATAATAAAGCTATTAGGATTTTCCAGAAAATGTTAAAATTTCCTTTAAGTGGTTTTGCTGTTGCTTGGAACTGGATAAGGTCCCACTGTCTAGAAAAGCAAATGGGTATAATCTACTTCTATTTTCTACTTTATAAAATATTTCAATCTAAAAAATTAAAGGAATAAAAAAGAAAGGAAAAATGAGCCCGAACATTTTCACAAGTGAAAGCCACTAAACATTCTGGTGAATATCCTTCCAAATAATTACTGGGTATGTGTGTTATAATACTGCATGCTTATACTTAAGTTTCTTAGTATTGCTGGCTGAATAACAGTAATTCCCACACTAATGACTTAAAATGCCTCCCCTTCCCGACACCAACATTCACAAAACTCCACTCCCAGCCAAGTTCACAAAAGTAAACTTTTTACCAAATTTTTCTACCTAGCAATTGCCCTGTTTCAGTCTCATGTTTTCCCTCATCCTAGTATATCATACTATACCTCACCCTCACCCTCTCTTAACTTTAGTACGTTTGTATTTCTTAAAAACCCAAAAAGCAGCCTTAAATTCTCTTCTGGAATAAAACAGTAATCAAAGAAATATACATTAAAACAATCAAAAACCACCTCCCATCTGTAAAACCAGCTATTAAAAAAAAAATACTACTTCTTTTCTTAGTTATCTTTTCTTTTTTTCTTCCTTTTCTATTAAAGACTATCTTCAATGAATAAGCATTATTTCCATGATGGATACAATAAATAATTATTTAAGTAGTAAAACTGTACTTTAAAATTTTTGCAAATGCTCTTAAGTTCCTTACATATTTTTAGTGTATAAAATAAGCGTGGAATAGAGGAAAATTACAAAAGGAAGAAAGAAATCAAGACACTATAGCTTAATCTTCAAGCTAACATCATGCTGTTTCTGCTAGGGAGAAAAATCAAACTAAAAGGGAAACATACAATAAAAGTTAACAAAATATTAGTTGTTCTCCTAAAAAAAAAAAAAAAGAAAAGAAAAAGCCAGATATCATATGGTCGAGTACTACTGGATCACATAATATATCAGAACAAAATTTGAGAACCATGTAGCTGAATTCATTTTTCATCAGGAATTACTAAGATATAGACGAAACATAATTAAAACAGAGGTTTTCTGATGTTCAGTGTAACATGGAAGTGTTGCTAGTCTATAAAACTAAGTATCATATTTCTTATAAAAATGTTACATTTCTGTTAAATATTACCAAGTTAGCTAAGAAAAAATGATCATTGGGTGAATTTTCAGTTACATGTGTTTCGGGGGTACTTTTTCCTACACCATTTGTTTTGCTTACATTCTGCATCTCGCTTAGCTTCAACAACTAAGACAAACTTACTAAGATCTTTTCTTTTCTGCTTCTCACAGTACTTTGATTAAAGTCACTGCAAAAGAAAATGAAATATAAAGTAAAACTGTTCTCCAAACAAAACTGTTTAATGTACTAGGCTTATACATTTCACAAGATACTCGCCCAACAAACCAGATTTTTCTATTAAAAATTAAGAAGCATTTTTTAAAAAGTGAAACCACAATTTACTAATACTTGAATGCTTATAAACAAAATTTGTATCTATCCAAGTTTTAGGAAGTTCAGAAGGCAAAAATACCTGGAATATAATTACTCTGTGGCTCAATTCCTGCTGGGAAGTTAGTGTTTTCTGGAATGGAGTGAGTATAGTCATCCAGAGGCGGAAGTTCTGTTAGGATCTCAGTGTGTCGGGGCACTAATACTGGAGGCAAAACTGAAAAAGTTCAAGAAATCCAAGTTAACAGCAAAGAGCAAAGGAGTGGGGGGACCTTTTTTAGTTTGCAACAAGAAGACGATAAAGCAGTTGTAGCTTAATTTTTAAAGTTAGGGTCCACCTATTTGACTATATATTTAACTAGTATATTTAACTAGGTATTAGTTATTGAAAAAATTACAAATCTGACTATGGCTTTAACTTACATAGTCTACTATACAAATTTCCAGGTTCTAATTTATCTCAAACTTTTAGGAACAATGTGATCCTGGTAATATTACATTACCATAAAAGTTCATAAATCCCCACTGGAAAAGTTAACATTGTCTTTATCTGTAAAATCAGATATAGGAAATTTTCACAGCTACTGCTATATTTTTTAATAGTTTCAGGTACACAGCTAAATGAAAAGTCTTGTCACAAGCTTTACTAAACAGCTTATATACAAACGATGTCATTAAAGTACTTCTAAAAGCACTCCAAGTGCAAAATGCTTGAAAATAAGTTATTGCAGCAGAGACATGTAGAAGCACATCAGTAGAGCTCTAAGCGGACTGCCAATCTACAGTATTTCCTGGATACGCACTTTCATGCCAAATCATATGCTATTCCAAGAAACAGACACATCCTTCCCTCTAAGACAGGTTTTCCCATTAAAATTAAAAAAAATAAAAAACATTTTAAATTACCACCAAATAATATGCACAATTTAAGGTAATTTCTTAGAATTTTACACTAAAATTTTCCTGGGTCACAAGAGTACCTAAATATATTTAAGTTCAGGCATTTAATACAAAATCAGGAAAAGAACTTGCAATGTTCCTACCTGGTGTCTCAACTCTCTGATAGTGATAAGGGTTTACACATACTTCATCCTTTTTAAGATTAAAAGCATATTCACAGTTTTCAATTGCCTTGAGTTCATGATGACTGTGAAGATCAGGCCAGCGCCATAATCGGCAATATATAACATGTGGCAATCCTTTTCGATGGGATACCTGGAGTCGACCATCAAGAGACCTATTGGGAAGCAAGGGAAAAAGAAAGGAGGGAACTTTAGAAAAAAAATGTAGTCAAATGGGCTAAATTAGTACATTAAGAGTATAAAGAAAAGAATGACAGCCATTTAGTTAGTTTTAGTGAGAATCAAGAAGAAAAATGTACTATTTAATGGATCTGATAAAAGTATGCAGCAGCACTAGCAAATGTTTCTTATAAATATGTCACATAAATGACTCAAATGCCAATGAAAGGCTAACTACTTGGGAAAAAATTGATTTTTAAAAAAGAGTATTATGCAGTTATACTGGAAAAACTGTCAACTTCTATGTTTAGTCACTCAAACTCATTTTAGAGATGCTTCTAAGGGTATTCATTCTGGAAGTGACTGAATAGTCAAAAAAGGAACTAGTGTGAAGAATGATAAATACCAACAATGATGTGACAGTAACTTCCTCAGACTACTGCAACTCATTACCCAGTTATGACTGTTTTGAGAACTGAGGTATATTTATATAGTTCACAAATAAATGTGGATGGTAATGAATATGATGAGATGAAATGAACAAATATATACGCAAAAAAGAGAATGAAATGATTTTAAAAAGTAACAAAAAACAAGTTAACCTACTGTTAATTGTGATATAAGGGGTTCATTAAATATGTATTAGTATAAAGATGAGATTTTGATAACAAATTTAGCAAAACTGATCATGTATCTACTTAAAAATTAGCCCAACAACAGATTATAATCTAATCTCAAGCTAAAATAAATAGTTATCAAACTTCTTATTCTTTGGGGGATACAATAAAGAAGATTCAAACTAGAATTGCATTGATTAAAACATCAGCTGAAACATTTAATATATTTTTTATACTGGCAAGCAGATATTTAAATGCTATGCCTTATTTTACATTAAGGAAACATCCTAGACAAAATTATACTAAGCAACCCCATACAGGTCTTCCAAAATATACCCCCCCTCCCACAAGATCTCTAGGATTCGACAGAGGGCAGAATATTCACCTGGTTTGTTCAGAGAAGCTGTAAAGGCCTGTTGTATCCCACTGATCTATCGTATTTGGTGTACTCAGTCCCCAAATTTCAGAGCAAGTGCTGTGCATAAATTGAAAAACAAAAAATTGATGTGAACATGGAAGCATGGTTATTCAAAATACCATGATGTAAAACATGGAGAATGTACAGAATACTTCCTTCACCCAGAAAATATACAATTGCTTCACTTTTTCACAGGCATTTAGTGCTGGTTACTATATTTTCTATATGAAGGAAGCCAATAAAATGGAACATGTGACTCCAGGTAAGTCATGATTATGTTTTTAAAATGTGAACACCAATGCCCTCTAGCTCAATGAATCACACCTATAATGCCCTTTCCAATTTCTTCTATTCAAAAGATCTAAAACCTGTGCCATGAGCACAGTGCTTCATTTTATAATCCAGTTTTTTTAAAAAAAAATTATCTAAAAACAGATGTCAACTGATTTTTAATATAGAAAAAAAATCCCATGTATAAAAATAGACATACATTCACATTTAAGATTTTTAGGCTATTTGGTCATGATACTTCTAAGTTTTACTGAAAATTACTTTGTTCTCCTATCACTAGAATGGACAAAGAAATAGATTTCAAAGTCATTCTAATTTAGTATAGCACCTTAAAATTTTTCTCTCACATTTCTTTCCAGAATATGGGCAGCCCAGAGATAATTCTCCCTTTTTCTCTACCTCTACTTCATGTCAAAGTAACTTCTGGTCAGTGAGAGAAGGGAAGGAGCTTAAAAGAAAGTTTTGGAAGGGAACTTTTGACAGCCAATGTCTCAGGTACTAAGTTGTACTTTTTAAGCTAGTCAAAAGATAATTTCTGAAAAGTCCATTTCTCACATATTACAAAATCATCAAAACTTAAATGCGGAGAAGGGAGTATTTCAAAACATCTTTTGAAAAAAAATCAAGCAACTGATTAAATTTGAAATGTACACGTTAGTGAGCATAACTGGATCAACATTTCAAAGGGCAATAGGATGAGAAGTGCTGGCTTCCTGTGGCTAGGCAACAGAATCACGGGGCATCCTCAGCTTCAGTGCTACAGGTGCTGTCGCATAGCCATTAGGCTGCAGGAACAAGTCATGCCCGGCTTTCGGGGCTACACTGACAGGACAGTTAAAAAAAAAAAAAAAAAAAACATGTTCAGAAATTTTCCAGCACCTCATTGGAGTGTTTTATAGATTCTCTTGCTTTTTCAGGCTACAATATTTACCACACAATGAAAGTCAGAAAACGCCAGGCAAATTACAGCTTAGACCTTTGCCTTTTTTCCAAAGATAAACTGATTTAAAAACCATGACATTAATGATTTAAAAGATTTGTCAAGTAACTATTGGAAACACATAGTACGATGCAGTTTAAATCAAAATAGAATCACCTAAGTCTGTCAGTCTGAGTTTATTAAAGAAATGGTATACAGCAGACTCTTCTTTGAAAATAATTAACAAAAGTGTAGCACAAGAGGCTATTTGCTCTGCTATCAGAACATTACATTCAAGTTACTCTGAGACTGACATGAGAACCAGGATCTAAAATAGAGTCTGAGGTTTAAGTAGTACTTTATTTAATCCTTGAATCAGAAAAGAATAAACCTAATTGTGAAGAACTTGCAATCAATCTAGAGGCAGACAGATCTAGACCCCAACCCTAATTCTGCCACTTTCCAACTGCTGTCATAGGGTATATTTAAGCCTCAGTTCCACCATTATCATACCTAACAAAATTGAAAGGTTTATTTAAAAATACTAAATTTGCTTCTAGCTAGTAAAACCATTGCCTGTTTACATAATAAAAAATATTTTAAAAAATAATCCAATTTATAACAAAACATAGTCCTCTGTATCCAAGGATTCCACATCCTTGTATTCAACCAACTGTGGATCAAAAAAAGTAAAAATAAATTTTAAAAACTAAAAAATAATGCAACAACTGAAAAATACAAAATTTAAAAACAATACGGTATAACAACTATTTACACGGCATTTACATTGTATTACATATTATGCATAATACAGAGATGATTTAAAGCAGAAGTCTCCAAGGCCACAGGACACAGACTGATACTGGCCCATGGCCTGTCAGGAACCAGGATGCACAGCAGGCGGTAAACAGCAGGGGAGAGACCATTATCACCTAAGCCCCGCCTCCTGTAAGACCAGCAGTGGCATTAAATTCTGATAGGAGCGAGAACTGTATTGTGAACTGCGAATGCGAGGAATTTAGGTTGGGCACTCCTTAAGAGAACCTAACTAACGCCTGATGATCTGAAGTGGAACAGTTTCATCCCAAAACCATCACTGCACTGCCACAGTCCATGGAAAAACTGTCTTTCACAAAACTGGCTCCTGGTGCCAAAAAGGTCAGGATCAGCCAACTTAAAGTATGAGAAAATGTGCATAGGTTATATGCAAATACAATGCCATTTTATTTTTAAAATAAGGCTCACTGCAGCCTTGACCTCCCAGCCTCAAGTAGTTCTTCCGCCTCAGCCTCCTAAGTAGCTGGGACTACAGGCATAGGTCACCACGCTTGGCTAATTTCAACACTTTTTGTAAAGTCAAAGTCTCACTGTGTTGCCAGATATGGTCTTGAAGTTCGAGACTCAAGTGATCCTCCCACCTCAGCCTCCCAAAGTGCTGGGATTACAGAAGTGAGTCAACATGTCCAGCCTTACAATGCCATTTTATATCACAGACCTGAGCATCCACTACATCAGTGGGAAATCCCAGAACCAATTCCTCCTAGATAGTGAGAGTTGTATAAGCAGCATCTAGATAAATGTAATTATAACTGTGTCAAACTATACAAAGAAACATTTTAAACATAACCAAAGAACACAAAAGTATACTGAAAAAAGAGAAAAACATATGACCCTAGACAGGAAGATACTATCATAGAGATAATTCTTCTACCAAATTTATATATTTGGTACAATCTCAATAAATTTTTTAAAAATCCAGGTACTAGTCCAAATACTATAATATACCAAAATAAATAAGTATGACCAGAAAAATTCTAACGAAAAATAGTAAAGACTTGCCCTACCAGATTCTGAACCACATTATAAATTTTCAATAATTAAAACAGGATGCAATGAGCAAAATACACAAAACAGAAGGGAGGTTCTACTACCAGTAATGGCAGAGCAGCCTCAGTCAGGCTAACTTTCCTTCAAATAACAATGATAAACTGAACAAAATATAATAATCAACTATCTGAAAACAGTGGACACAGATCAAAAACAGACAAAAGTTGAAGGGAGGACCACCTGTCAAAGCTGCAAACTGCACTGGATAAGAGCTGCATTTCTGCGGCTGTGTCCCCAAGGGCACTCCTCAGTCACCGCTAGGCAGGGCAACTAGAATTCAAACAGAACACTGCAGGGTTTTTTTGTTGTTGTTGTTTTTAGAAAACTGCAGTTTTACTGACCTAGAATCAGAGGACACATTTGGGGCTGCCAGAGAGTTTGAAAAAAGAAGGAAGATATCCTGTAAAGAAAGAGGTACAAGGGAAAAACATCAAAATGTGACTGTGAACTCTACGCAAACTCAACTTTGCTCAAAGATATTTTTTAAAAGCCAAGTACATAGAGATACAGCATATTAACAGATGGGTCAATATTAAGATGTCCATCTGCCCTAATTCCCTAATGACTGTTGCCTATTTGTTTGGTATCTATTACAGTCACCATTTCAGCAAAAATATTTTTGTAGCAACTGACAAGCTGATCTAAAATGTATATGGAAATACTAAGAATCTTGAATAGCAAAACAATCTTCAAAGAGAATTACTGACCCATGGATGAATCTTGGGAATATTCTGATCAAGAGAAGCTGAACAGGCCGGGCATGGTGGCTCACACCTGTAATCCCTGCACACTGGGAGGCCGGGGCAGGTGAATCACGAGGTCAAGAGATCGAGACCATATTGGCCAACATGGTGAAACTCCGTCTCTACTAAAAATACAAAAAATAGCCGGCAATAGTGGCACATGCCTGTGGTCTCAGCTACTCGGAAGGCTAGGGCAGAAGAATCGCTTGAACCCAGGAGGTGGAGGTTGCAGTGAGCTGAGACTGCGCCACTGCACTCCAGCCTGGCAACAGAGCAAGACTCCGTCTCAGAAAAAAAAAAAAAAAAAAAAAGAGAGAAGCTGAACATTAAAGTATCTTTACTGCATGATTCCACTTACATTAAGTTCTAGAAGTGGCAGAAAAAATTCAAAGTGAAAAATTTCAAATAGTGGCTGTTTCCAGAAGAACCACTAGGAAAGAATATGAAAGAACTTTCTGGATGATTGAAATGTTCTTTATCTTGAAACAGGTATATGCATTTGTTAAATCTAACTGAATATATGATTTGTGCACTTTACTATATGAAAATTTTACCTGAAAAAAGGAAAAACACAGAACACAAAGAAAAGTAAAAAACAAAACAGAAAAAATCTCAACAAAAAATTCATGGGGCAATTTAGCATAAGATGAAGATACCCTATCAATTGATATGGAAAGGTCTCTAAAATATGCTACTCCTTCTATTTAAAAACGACAGGTAAAAAGATCTATAAGTATTTGCTAGTATATGCATAAAGACACACATACATCATGAACAGTAGTTACTTGAGATGCAGACAGAGTGGGAAGGAAGACATTCCAATATATGTTTGTGTGTATGTATACTTGTATGTGTATACACACATAAACATATATATTTTTGAACTATGTGAATGCATTGCCTTACACCAAAATTTTAAAAATAAAAGAAAATATCACCAGAAAATTAAATGCAAGTCTATGTCATCTCGATGTTTCTATAAAAAGATATGGTTCTAACCTTATATAACTAAATATCAGAGGCACATTAGTTCTGTACTGCATAATTTAATGCACGGTTTCAGCATTACTATAAGAGACCAATAATAACATGGCAGCTTGAACCCTGATCATTCTCTTCTGACCAATGTCCTTTCTGTCTCACAGGAACCTTTGGTACCGATTTCCTTCCACATGCATTTATGTCAACTGCCCCCTTCTAGCTACCTTTTAACTTTACTACTAGTTCTTTAATATGTCTAGCAAACCAGGTCAATTTTTTAGATGCCTTTTGGTAGGTTTTAATCCAGCAGTTTTAATTACCCACTCGTCCTTAAATATAAATTCTGTCTAACTACAATGTATTTCCCCACAACACCCTAAGCTTCCAAAGGCCTTTGTGTACCACCCAGAAAACAACATCTTTGGTGACCCAACTGGTATTTTCATAGTACAAAAAGTGGATTATAATATTCCTAATCACAGTAAATCATAACATCCTAAATAACACTGGGGAAAAATTACACCTCCCAGGTTTTCAGTTTGTTAATAAAAAGCGCAAGTTATAACTGCAGGTATGGCCAGTTTCTAATCAATATTAAAAGAAACAAATGCAGGGAAAATTTTAGAGAAGTAGCACTGATTATAACAACTATATAAAAGGCCTTTTACACATGCAATAAATTTCACTAATCGAAGATAATCTACATTAAAATGCAACATTATTTGTGTAACACTTGAAAAACCACTTTCAATTTTATTTATAAGGGGCAACCCAAAGTGAAAAAAACGTGCATCTTAGAAACAAGTATTTAATAACAATTGTCTTCATAAGCTAGCTACTTCATATCAAGTACTGTGTAAGACTAAATGGATTATGGACCTCAGAGTAACCTGCAAGTTATGTAAAAACAGTATCCATCACCTATGAAATTGATGTTAATCGGAATTTTGTGGGTTATATAACTGAGTATAAATTTGTCTTTTGGTTAGCATAAGTTTGCACTTAAGTACATTTCTTTACATTTATTTAATATTAAAGGAAGTCCACAAGAAATGTCTGCACATTACTCAAATGTGAAAAACATGAAGCTGTACAACAACAAGCTGTTTACAAAGTACTAAGGATAGAAAATAGGTCTGAAAATGTTAAACTAAGACTACTTGTTACGTGAAATCAACAATATGTCCTAAAGAGATTGTTATTATAACAATGATAGCAATATCCCAAACACATTGGCTCAACATTTCCTAAATTTATTTGACCACCTAACTTCAGGATATTCTTAAAATTCTTATGTATTGAAAAATATCATGCAAAAATTGTCCCATAAATTCTGCCTGAACAAATGATATTGTTTACTAACAAGTTAATGTCAAATATTACGATATGATGAAATAAGATATAATAGACCATTAACTAACTACGGTGATGTCCCTGCATCAATTCACAGATGAACAAGTATATGTACGTTAGTATCTCATGCAAAGTCCCAAAGTTCTTTGCATGGAATAGTTTCTTAACAACAGATTATCCCCCTATCAACTATATAATGTTCTTACTTATATATCTAGCTTGAATTTAAAAAGATGTGGGGAGAAGAAGTAAACCTGTTATTAAAGTCATAAATATACTAAGACAGCAACTACATTTGTTGGCATACAATATATTAATCACTAAACTAACAGGATGACTTGATATAAACCTGACAGAAATCCTTATCAAATTTCCTTAGCAATAACTTTTACAATAAGTATCAGTAGAATAAACACATTAAAGATTTTCTTCATCTAAGAATAAGCTGACTTTTGAAAACTGAAGTTAAAATTTAATATCTAGTGTACAGTTTACAAATTATACACTTGCCTACATATATACACATCAAAATTAACATTTGGTACTTTGTTCCAATCATCCAGATATTATGTTTATGTCAATTAATATACTACCTGTTTTTGCATTAAAGATATATATATTTATTCACATCTTTGTTATGGAGAAAGAAAAGAGAAGCAGTGAGAGTCAAGAAAACACTACCAACTTTGGGCAAAAGGTGGCTCATATCACAGAATCTGGTAACCCTTTAAACCAGTTTTACTGCTCCTGCCATATCTGCAAGATTTACTGCTGCAGTTAGACAACCAATGTCAAAAGTAATAAACCCCATTGTTTTACTAATTTATTTTTCAAGATCTTCTTGCCTAAACAGTATATTTATTTAAACAAATGAAAAGGTTAACAACCTAAGTTGTCACCTTGGTAAGATTAAAGCATTCTCAACGCTCAGTAAAATTAGTTAATACATTAGCAGAATAGTATCAACAAAAAGAACTTTACCTGAGGCTCCAGCTCTTGACTACTGATCTACCCATTTAATATAGAGTTCTAGGGGAATGATTCGTAACTATACAACCATAATTATTTCTACTTAAAATAATCCTTTCATTTTAGACTAAAAGTTTACATTTTAAACAGTTCAGGAATGAAGAGCTAATCATTGTAATAATTTTTTAGGTCTCCATAATTACAAGTACTATGTGTGCCTGTGTACTTTATCTTCACTACAAATATAATTGAAAGACACAAAATACACTGTAGTATTCAATTACAAATGTTTAAATGTCATTTATCTATCACATCACTGAAAACAATGTGACTGCTTTGATTAAACTTAAATTCTTCATCAATGTTTAAGAATAACAAGCCTTTCATTTGCCTCAGAATCCAGTCTCTTCCCTATATTTTGTTCGCAAAATGTAGACAATGCTGATTGAGAAACAAGTAGGTGCAAATGATTTTTTAAGTTGCTGCATTACAAATGCAAAAAAAACTGTCTCTCTTGAAAACTTGAGATAGATGTTCTTGAAAAACTGAAAATATACAAGAAATATAGTAAGAAATTTATTTCAAAAACGTTGAATCTTCTGTAGCTAGTAAGTGCTCACATTCCTTCATAATTAAGGCATAACTGGGCAGTAATTAAATCTGGAGACAGTTTAATAGGGTTCTTAACTGGCTTAAACCTTAGCTGTGTAGAAAATGTTTTTCGATTTTATTTTGTGATGAAATAGTAACCATTCAAAAACAGAGTCACCAAATGTGCATCCCAGGAATCAGGGTTTCATTCTAAGTTTCCAATCAGAACAGAGCATGTCTACATTCCAGATACCTGAGCTGTACACAGCTCTAAGTAGAGCTCACCACACAATGCTGTGGTACTCTTATAATTTTATAAGCACACACAACAATTTTAAAAAATAAACTCATGCCGAGTCTTTCTAATCGATAATACAGTAAATTCAAACATACATCCAGATATCAGACCTTGGTTTTATTTCAAGGTCTCGGATACTCATGTAACAAGCACAATTTTAACAACTAATTCCATTATGAAAGTTTGCAGAAAGATCTGTAGAGCTAGGTCCCTGCAAGTTCTTAAGAATCAAGCAAACAGCCTGGGCAGCAAAGTGAGACCCCATCTATCTTTACAAAGTAATTAAAAAATTAGCCAGGCATGGTGGCACATGCCTACAGTTCCAGCTACTTGGGAGGCTGAAGCAGGAGGATGATTTGAGTTCAGAGTTTCAGGCCAGAGTGAGCTATGATGCACCACTGCACTCTAGCCTAGGTAACAGAGAGATCCCAGTTTAAAAAAAATAAAACATAAAAGGATCAAGCAAACTTTTGGGGAGAAATACCTCCGAAAAGAAAAACTTAACAGTTTCCAAGTATTTATTCCAACTTCTCAGATACTTCAATGAACAAGCTTTCCATCTTCTCCTGAGTTCTGTATTACAAAACACTTCAAGCATCCTATAGAGTTACGAGTAAGCACCCTATATATTCATCAGCTAGATTCTGCAATTAAGATGTGTTTTCTTTGATCTAACAGCTGTTTACTTAACCTCTCTTTCCATCTCTTATTTTTTGGAACGTTAAACATAAAGTTGTACCTGAGCAGCTTGGGCAACATGGTCAAACTCCATCTCTACCAAAAATACAAAATATTAGCTAGGTGTGCTGATGTATGCCCGTGCTCCTAGTACTCAGGAGGTCAACCTGAGGCTTGACCCCAGGAGGTAGAGATTGCAGTGACTGCACCACTGCACTCACTCCAGCCTGGGTGACAGAACTGGACCCTGTTTCAGAGAAAAAAAAAGTTGCAGATACCACAAATCCAGACACTTAAGAATGCACATTAAGTAGAGTTTGCTGTTCTTTTTTACTTTAGGTAAAATTTACATAGCATGAAACACACGTCTTAATGAAACCATTTGAGTTTTCTCAGATGCATTAAGTTTATACTTTGCAACCCTGTCAAGATCATCATCCATGTCCTTTCTCAATGTTTGCCATCCATTCTTCCAACCCCAGAGGCAACCACTAATCTGATCTTTTTTCACCGTAGGTGTACTGTCTTCTGGAAACTCTATGAATGGAATATGGTACATATTCTTTTGGGTCTAGCTTTTTTGACTCAGTATGATTTTGAGATTCATCCATGTTAATGTATGACTTTTTTTTTTTTTTTAGTGTTTAGGAGTTTTTCATTACTTGAACAGGCACAATGTTTAGTCATTCTTATACTGATGGACACCTGACCTGTTGCCAGGTTTTAATTATTGTGAATAAAGCTGCCATGAACACTCAAGAAAGTACATCATTTTATGGAAATATGATGTCAATCAGGCATGTCTGCATTTGACAAATGAGGTAATGGAAGCACAGAGATAAAGTAACATGTCTAAGGTCCTACAACCAGCAAGTGGCAGGGACAGAGGCCACATTCTTAATTACCAACATTATTCCGCCTCATATAGTTACTAAAAAGAAACAAGTAATATAAACATAGCAAATCAAAACTAAAACAGTAACACTGGTATAGTATCCCAGGTATATAAAACACTTACAGTACATGTTTAATTATAAAAACTGAAGATTTCATTGTAAGAGATGTCTTCTCAGGAAAGAAAATTTCTTTGGACAAGTAACTTGATAGAGCCCCTTCCAAATTAAAATAAGCTTAGGTTTCCAAATATTAATAACTAAATAAAAAATAGGGGGAGACAACAGAACTTCCACAGTCCAATAAGTTACACAGTGCTTTAAGAATAAAATTGACACTTCTACTCATCTTTGATACAGTATAGTCTTTCTTAGGAGGAGGAGGATCAGGTGACAACTGAAAAAAACTCTCAATATTTTCCACCCTACCTCCAAATGTTGTATTAAAAACTCTACTTTGAGATACTGCTTGATATTTCTGCTGCCTTTGAAAAAACATCTCCCGCACATATAAAATAATCTCTACTATTGAAAAGATTTAAATATCAATTCTAAAAATGGTTGCTTGAAGTATTTCAAGCCCTTCCAACTACAAACTTTTTACTTAAAAAAAAACTAGCACTGAAAGGCTTCAGGTACATTTACTCTAATAACATAGCTTATCAATTTTCTAGATTTAGTCATATATATTATATATATTTGTATATGTAAATATATATATGTATTTTACTTTTTCAAGATGGTCTCACTATGTTGCCCCAGGCTGAAATGCAGTGGCACAATCTTGGCTCACTGTAACCTCTGCCTCCTGGGTTGAAGCAATTCTCATGCCTCGGCCTCTCAGATAGCTGGAATTATGCCACCTGGCCTGGCTAATTTTTGTGTGTTTAGTAGAGACAGGGTTTCACCATGTTGGCCAGGCTGGTCTCAAACTCATGATCTCAAGTGACCCACCCACTTCGGCCTCCCAAAGTACTGGAATTACAGCATGAGCCACTGTATCTGGCCAGTATACACATTTTTTAACAATTAAAAAATAGTATTTTAAATGACAAAACAAATAAATATAAGTACATGTCATTCTAATCTTAAAATAAGTGCATAAAAATCTAGAATACATGATTGGTCTCTGTATATCCATGGGTAGAAAATACTGGAGGAAAAACTATATTTAAAAAAATATAATACTAAAGAATACAGGTTGGGCATGGTGACTCATGTCTGTAAGTGAGGCTGAGGCAGGCAGATTGCTTGAGCCCAGAAGTTCAAGATCAGACTGAGCAACATGATGAAACTGTTTCCACCAAAAATACAAAAATTAGCCTAGCATGGTAGCATGCACTCATAGTCCCAACTACTGGACAGGCTGAGGTGGGAGGATCACCGGAGCCCAGGAAGCTGAGGTTGCAGTACACCAAGACTGCACTACTGCACTCCAGCCTGGGCGACAGAGCCAGACACTGTCTACCCATCCACCTCCAAAACAAAATATATGCAGGGATGTACACAGGTTATTTGCAAATACAATGCCATTTTATAAAAGACACTTGAGCTCTGCAGATTTTGGAGTTATGGGGTATCTCAATGATGACTGTAGATCAAACATAAAACAAGGATTGCAATACAGAATGCGATTTCATGAAATTCAACTTTTTAAGTTATATGGTTTTATAATGCTAAACTGACTGTAGAGACATGTTTTTATAATCTGACAATGTTTGAAAATTAGCATCCCACAAAATAAAAATCAACTCAAATTTGTACAGCACTCTGAATGTGATAAACAGCTTTCACACAGAGGTTATGTTTAGATAACATGTTAAAATGTTTAGGCATATGTTTAAGCACATAGATTAATGTTTTATACCCGTGGATGCAAACTATATAAGGCATCATATAAAAATTACAGGAAAACCCTTTTAAATTACTTAACTTCATTATATATTTTTGTTCAGTATCTCTCAATCTCCCTATCATCCTCAATACAAATATAATCTTTCACCACCCTCAGCCCTCATTGTACTAGCAAATTTCTGAGAAATTATATCCATATATACATATATAAAGCCATAAAGATAAGCAAAATTCTAAAACACAAAAGGCTGAGGTGAAGATGTTAGAAGTCTCCTTATATATTTCAGTTCTAATTTAAGTGTTATTAGTGATCACAGTTTCTTAAGAGCACGAAGATCATTTCACAGTGCTTCCCATAATAACCCAAAGGCAGAGCTAAAAGTCGGATTTTGAGAGTAAAGACTAACCTAACACTTCAAGGAAAACGATGATAATAGAAGAAAACTAGTTTTAACTTTTCTTTGAAAATAAAGCAACCAGTGTCATGATTACACGTAAAAAAAAATGCTTTTGTTAAAATGGCATGTATTTCATGCAGACACATGTAACATCCCTCTGTTCTCCTCACATATTCTCCCTATCCCCAGCAACCACTAAATTTGGAATTCTAAACTTTCAAAATGAAGATACAGACAGCTCATGAAACAAGCTGGACTTAGTGAGCTCCCTCCCGCCACCACTCTAGTCATTGTTCTCCAACAAGCAGCTCTTCTCAAGCTGCTTTTATCCTGTCTGCACAAAATCTCAAAAAGATTGCAACACCTTTCCAGCCATGTCCAGATATTTGTATTAATTTCTTCAGAAATTAAAAATCCAGCCTGAGCAAAGACAAAATCTTACTATCTCATTAATTCTTTGCACTCTACCTCTTCCAGCACTCCAGCTATTATTTTAAAGGCCCCTCCAGGTTCTGAAATAGCAGGAAGAGGGTGTCTGAGAGAAAAAGGGCACAATCTTATGTGGCTGGCTGGACTGTAATCTGATGTGACAGTCATGTGGTGGAGTCCTGTGGAGGTCAGAGTCTAAATGCCGACTCTCTTACCTACAGTTAGTTCCTGATGCAGGAACTTCTCAGGCTGGTCTGTCTGGATCATTGTGACCTTCCAACCAAGGCCTCTCGATCCTTTCAAGGCAAGCCAATTTCAACTATTATGTCTTACTAAAGTCTATTTAGTCCATGGGGGTAATTCTTGCATCTTTGACCCATCAAACTCTGACAAACTACTGGCCACTCCCATTATGCCATTTCTTCATTCTACTGATAAAGGGGCAGCACCAGCCTTTATCTCACTTTTTAGACTTTTTCAGATAAAAGTCAAGTACCAGTCTATTTCTCTCTCAAACCTCAGTAGACACATGTCAAACTGAGAACTTCCTGTCAAGTCCCTCAAATTGGATTAACAAAAAGGGAGGAATATCTTAACATATACTACTCTTGCCAAAAAAGGTTTTGACTGTGGGGTCCTTCTCCTGAACTCACAATCTTTATATAGCCTAGAAGTGAGTAATGGGTATTAACTGTAGCAATGCTTGACTCAGGAAGTATTTTTCTGCAAATTCTACAAGAACACTGTAGCACCTCAATTCTGAATGTAGGTTATTTGCAATCTACTGTTTGCAGATTTAAGGTAAATCTCAGATCTAGTAAATACCAGAACAGTTCCTATTATAACATTCTCCTACAGTTCCACTTCCAGGTAACATATAAGCAGGTCACAACAGTCCAGTGTTCTTACAATAACTAGAAGGGGGGAAAAAAGGAAAAAGAAAAAAAGAAAAAAAAAAACTTGCTCAAAAGACAATGGAGAGCTATCAAATTAGTGAGATCCAGATGAACTAAAACTGCAGCAAAGCAGCTTTCTAGGTGAACTGACAAATGCCTATCACTTCCTCCCCTGGGGTCATGTGCAGATTCTAGGTGCAGGCTGAGGATAAAGCTTGATCTGAAAAAAGCAGCTCTCAGAAATAAAACACACAACCTTTGACAATCACATGAGTATTCCTCCTCAAGACAATTATCAGATCTTAAGGCTGAGAGTAAAGAGCTCATACTTTGAAAGTCACCTCATACTTCAAAAAGGTAGAAGTGAATCTCCCAGTGTTTCAGGGGTTAGGTGACAGTCTGCCAAGCTTTCAATTAAAATCCCTGGAGAGCTTTGTTTGCAGAAAAGCTATAATCCAGTGGCAGACTAAACCAAATTAAAATGGCAATCTAGCCCCAACCCAGCTCAATCACTAATCAGATTAAAATGAGCATCCTCTCTGTCTACCTGATATAGGTAGGTAAGGTCAAATACTCTGGGGAAAGCACCGTTTACAAGATCTTTCTTTTGTAAGTGAATTTTATATAAGGTACACAATATATAGCATACAATAAAAACTGTATGACATGAAAATGCAGGAAAATTTGAGGAAGAATGGACAGTAACAGAAGCAGACCAACAGATGATCCAGGTATTAGAACTGCCAGACAGAGGACTTTAACTATCATAAATATATTAAGGAAATAGACAAAATGGATGGAGAATTTCAACAGAGATTTGGGATCAATAATACAAAAGGAACATACTATAACTGAAGAATATTTGAAATTAAGAACTCATGTAGGCTTAACAGACCGATTACAGCACAAAAACAGTACCACTAAACTCAAAGTAGATTAACAGAAAATATTTACATTGAAAAAGAGAAAAAGGAAAAAAAACAGCCTATAAGAAACATTTTGAGTTTAGTCTAAGCACAAGAGAAGATTTAAAGCAAGATATCCTAAACTGCTGTTTTACTATCATCTCACCTATCCATAGTCCATAAGTGGGTACTGTCTATCTAAGGCACTTTGGATGGTGATACATTTACTTACATTGTCAATGAGGACCACAAAGGCCTAGAAGTACTCTACTACAAGACAGGAAGGGGAAGGAGTAAACAGTATGGTTTTTTCCCAGAATGTAGTCAGTCACATAAGAATGGCCTGGGTATGACCTTTTGGGCTGGAGAGTAAATACTTTAAAAAAAAAAAAAAAATGACCTGGGTAGACTGGAATGGTTCCAGGTAAGACTGGAAACAGACCAAGGATGTTGGGAAAACAAAAGATTATTGTAATTTTTAAAACGCCTATTATTTTAGCTAGGTTGACTCTCTTTCCTGAAGCTAATATATTAACAGGATGAGAAAAGTTGGTATGTTGTCTATTGCAACAGGTGTTACATGATGAAATTAAAGAAACTGATTAATTCGGGTACAATTCAGTAATTTTTTTAAAGGGACAAAGGTCCTAGGGCAGGTAGGTATTTTCCCTGATAAGTGATAAAAATGTCCCATGTAAGAATGCATCATATACACGAGGGACTTTGAATACCAGGGTCCTGGAACAGGAGCCTCCCTCAAAATACTTAACTGTAAATGCAGGCACCAGATAAAGATCCAGCGTTTAGCAAAGTGCCTTCCAAAGTGTGTTTCAGGTGATCCTTGACTTCATCACAAGTGCTTTCACATTTACAAACACTGTATGACAAACCGATGCTAAGGCTCGTAAAATGTCCCTATTCTCCATAACCTCAAAGTTCTAATTCGTATTTATAAAGTTTTATTGTCCTAATTGACTTTATCAACAAATTTTATACATTTAATAAATTACACATTATGCAACGTTGCCTGGCAAAAACTTTCTAAGCAGAGACAATACATTTTAATGTCTACTTTAAATGTGAGTTCTCTTGGGAAAAAAAAAATAGAAAGAAAACAAAGACCTGGAATATCTGAATATTTCCAATTAATCATATTCCTAGCTATAATGTTTTATAGCTTATGAAGCTCATTTACATTATTCCAATGGACCCGAAAGTTATACTGTGAAAGTCCTCAGATAGCTCTACTGCCTTTCACAGGTGAGAGAATAGTAAAAAGTACAGTCATATTCCACAGGATCTACACTCATCAATACTGAAGAAGCTGACACAAATACAGGTTATCAAACTTGAAATTCAGGGTTCCCTCCACCATAGTGCTTCATACATATTACAATACAGACACACACATACGCATGCCTATGTATCAGCGAGAAGAATGAATTATCCTATTATGAAAAAGCACTCACTTAAGAATGAAAGAATACCATGGTTTGTGTTCAAAAATACTTCTCTTTAGCTATTCCTGGTTATCTAGAGAAGCAAAAGGGTATGAACATGAAGTTAGAAATAAAAGATGACAGATTTTTTAACTGGAACTGCTCTATTCCAAGACAGTCTGCATAAAGTTACTAATTAATTACTCTGATGTTTAAAAGTTTGTAAGAAGCCAAACAAATCCAAATGTTAACGGCAGCATTTAAAAGAAACATCCGGGAAGGATACATGAGGCACTAGTAATATAAAGTTCACTAAAGAGGAAAACTGGGTGACAAGAGAACAGGAGTGGGAGGGAGACTGATTTTTCCACTGTATAATCATGGTTGATTTTCCAGTTACATACATACTACTTTATGTTAAGTAACTTTTTTTTTTTTAAAGAGACAAGTTCTCACTATTTTTATGTTTTTAAGTGACTTTTTAAAAGACAGGTTGCCTAGTCTGGAGTGCAGTGGCTGTTTCACAGATGTAATCACTGCACATTGCAGCCTGGAAGTTCTGGGCTCAAGTGACTCTCCCGCCTCAACCTCCCAAGCAGCTGGGACTACACGTGCATTCCACCACATCCGGCTAGTAAAATACTTTTTGAAGGCAAAAATAGTCATAAACATACATATATCAAAAGAGAATGCTAAAAAAATAGAATTGCTCTGTAACGGAAAAATTGACTTTAAAGAAAAAAGACAAGAATAGTCTTGTCATAAAGAGACAAGAATTAAATTGCCCAAAGTCCTATTTAACCATTTAATTGTATTGACTATAAAAGTAATATACTTTTATATATAAATATTAGGAAAAAACTACAGGACTTTTCCAGATCATCCATAGTCACTAATAAAAATTTGGTCAATTAATGTCTAAAAGTTTCATAACTATTAACATTTTTAGAAGTATGCTTTATCAAGCTAAGAAAACTCCCATTTCTAATTTGTAAATATGAATAGGAATGTTATAGAAAGCCCTTTCTATATCTGTAATGATCGTAAGTGCTTCTTAAATATGATTTTGCAGTATCTTATGCTAACAGATTTTCTGTAGTTGAATCATCCTTGAATGTCCATAATAAAACTTAACTGTTTTTTTTTTTAAATGGAGTTTCACTCATCACCCAGGCTGGAGTGCAGCAGCGTGATCTCAGCTCACTGCAAGCTTTGTCTCCTAAGTTCAAGTGATTCTCTTGCGTTAGCCTCCCCAGTAGCTGGGATCATAAGCACGCGCCACCATGTCCAGCTAGTTTTTCTATTAGTAGAGACAGGGCTGCCCCATGTTGGCCAGGCTAGTCTCAAACTCCTGACCTCAGGCGATCTGCCTGCCTTGGCCTCCTAAAGTGCTGGGACTACAGGCGTGAGAACCGTGCCTAGTTATGTTTCTGTGATTTTGTTTTTAATAAACCACTGAACTCTAGTTTGATATTTTATTTATAACTTTTGCATCTATGTTTGTAAGAGTGGTATGAACTTCTCTTTCGTTATCCTTGTTCAGTTGTGGTATAAAATAAGCTCAGTGTTCTTTATTAAAGAAACTAAAGGATTGGGGTTTTTTTCTAATTAACTGTTATTAAAAACAATACAGATTCCAATGGACTGGTGAAAAAAAGGAAAAACAACACTCAAATGAGTATCAGATATCTTTGACAATATTCTGATTTTTCTCCTTAGGATGAAAGATCAAAATGTGATTACATGGTCAGAGTACCACCTTAGGAAAGTCCTTGTCATTTATGTATATGAAAATAAATTTTGTATTCCTATACATTTATGTATAATTATCATAATATTGCCATTTTAGACCCCATAGTCCTCACATTTAACTTTACAGAACTCCATCCCTTACTTTTAACTTTACAGAATGTTTAACACTTCAGAGTCCTTTACTTTTAACCTTACAGAACTCTATCCCCACTGCAGTTTCAATTTTGCTTTATTGGGGAGAATATATCGAAAGTCTTTTCCTATGTCTGATTTTTTACCTAAACTGCCATTCTGACTTCATGACCAAATTGTTTCCCATTCCTCAGACTCAAAAATGTTTGAGATGAAAAAGCTTCCTGAAATTTTTTATTATAGCTCACTGTAGCTTTTACTGAGGTTAAGTTCTACCTATAAATTACTCCCAGAAAATGCTGGGAAGGATGCAACAGTGACATATCTGTAACTACAGTTCTAAACTGCCAGAGGCAACAAGAGTAATAAGGTGAGGGGAGTGGGAGTGACACAAAGCCAGGACTATGTTTCTGCCCTAACTTTAATCCCCATCTAATACTAAGGGGCTGAGAGTAGACGAGAGGAACTATTCAGTAAACAAAACATTTCAACAAAAAACATTTGCCATTTCTTATAATTAAGTAATCTCTTTCCTGTTCTTCATCAGTTGAACTTTGTTATATTTTTGGGCTTATAAAACCATAAAGGTACTTTATTAACATTTTACTTGCAATTTTGAATAAATGTGCTTACATTAAATCCATTGTGTATCATATTTTGAATAATTCTGTTTAAGCTAAGGTTTGGATTTATCCATAACAGACCTTTTCCAACCCACTCATCTTTTACACTCTACATATAAATGAGTTCCCTGAATTCCAACTAAATTTCTTACGTTTAAGTATGTTTCGTAGTTAAGAAATCACTAATAATCTGACAAAACTTAGTTGTTCTACAAAAAAAAACTTTATAAAATATATGACACCAAGCTATAGTGTGTAAAAAGTTAAAAAAATTTTTGATAGACCACGATCAATAACAAATCTCAATTTTTGCAACATCTAAAATCATCAATCAGGTGAAAGGACAGAAAAAAAAATGTTTTTAATGATGAAGCAGCTCTAGTATATGAGCGCTCAGAGAGCTCTATCTCCAAAAGAGGCTGTAAAAAAAAAAAAAGGGGGGAATAACAGAGTCATGATGAAGGTGACCTCGGACCTTCATAGGTTAACTACCAGCACTGGCCAATTTTAATACTGTTGTACTTCCTTAAAAGATTAGAACCTTTCAGGCTCTGCTCTGTGGATAACCTCACTGTAATGAACTTGAGCCTTGTTGAAGTTGTACAAAAACATGGCTTTATCTCTGCCTGTATCACATAGCTCCTTTCGATCAAGTGATAACCTACTAACCGGTCTCCCAGCCTCCATTCTCGACAGCCTCACAGGAGTTTTCTCACTTGAAATTAATCTGACTTCTGAGCCTTCAGATCCTAAGGCACTTCAATGGCCCCAACCTCACCAGTCACCCTCAGGTTAAGTGTGAACTCACACAGCATGCAATGACTCCTTACTACCTCTACACACTCACCCCGGCCACTTACCACCCCTTATACTCTAAGGACACCAACTTGCTTGGAACACTTCACCAGTCTACACCACTGCACTACACATGATGAAACAGGCTTCTCCTCTAATTCCTCCTTTACCCCACTCAACTCAAGCACCAGTATTCCTCCAGAAGGAAATTTTCCACAAGCCTCCTCCCGACGTAGTCCCCCTGAGCATACATCTACCATGCCTTATAAACTTTTTTCTTTTTTAAAAAAATTGATCTCCCTTACTAGAAAGCAAGCAGTTTAAAAGCAAACATCGTATCTTAACTCCAGTGAGGAAGAGCACACCAAGCACGTAGTAGGCATGCGATAAATGGTTACCTAATTGAAATGCTAGGTACTACACAATGAAAAATTGAGCTTGACTTCTCAGCCAGTTCACCAGCAAATCCTCAGTTCCACTTCTAAAACCCATGCACTAGCACAGCCACTGCACCAGTCCAGCCTCTATCATCTTTCATTTAGATTCCTCAGACTCCTAATTTTCCTGCTTCTATCCACCCTACTACACACATACCATTATGCCCTCATTTGTCTCCAGCAGCCAGAAGAACCTTTGTTAAAATGTGAATTTTAAAAATCCTCTTTAAAATCCATCAGAATAAACTTATTTGCTTTCTGTTATATTTAGACTAACAAACGAACTCTCACCATGCCCTAGAATGTCCCATAGAAACTTTGGGCAAGCCCATCTACTCTGGGCTCCTTTTAAATCTTCTAATACAAGAAGCCCACCTCAGTGTCTTCACATTGTCTCTTCCCTCAGTTGGCTGCTGCTTCTCAAAGCTCTGCTCAAGCAACACAATCCAAGCCAAAGCAGCTTTTTTTAATTCTTCAAATCATTCTATCATATCACTGCATTTGGTTGCCTTCTTTGCACTCATTACTATATCAAATTACAATTAATTTGTTTACTTGTTTACTGTGTATTTCTATCCCTTAGGAAGGCAGGAGTTTTCTGGTTTGTTCATCACTGTATCTCCATATGTCTAGAAACAGTGCCTTCTACACAGCCAACACTCAATAAGCATTTGTAAAACAAATGAACAAACTAAAAAAGCAACCTTTAAGACATACACAAAACAAGTAAGGGAAAGAAATGGATGGTCCACCAAACAAGGCAAGAAATATTCCACTGTTAGTATCTGCAACTAGATAGGCTGTGCTCGTGTTACTGGAATCTATTATCTGACAAGCATCAAAAGTGTCCATCTCAAAGCTCAAAGCCAAGTAGAATGGTTTCACACGCTACAGGCTAGTCCACGTTATAACACTGCAAACAATCATTTTAGAGAATTCTACATTTCTTACAGTCCCCCTAAAACCTGTAATGTATACAAGTAGTAGTAAAACATATTTAAAAACACCTGCCACTTTATTTAAAAAAAAAAAAAAAAAACTGCCACTTTATAAAAAAAAAAAACAACAATACTATGATAGTGGTACTTATCTGTAAATGATTCAATTTATCCTCAGAAAACTTCAGCCTTTTAAAATAACAGGTCCTTCTAACCTAAGAGGTAGGTGTTTAAGACAGGTCTGACTAATGCTTACAACATTTAAGAAGCCACTTAACTCATTATTCTTTTGGAAGTAATGCTGCTACTCAAGAAAAACCATATCAAACTCATTAAAAAGTGAGCAGCCTCTTTTCACCTGACTGATGAAAGTTTTGACCAAGAGAGGAGAAAACCATAGGTTGCTACTATGTTAGTGGTAGAAAAAGTGTCCATTCTTTATTCAGGTATCATTCAATCACAGAAATGAAGATGACATACAAATTTAGGCAATGGAGATAATAAATCTAAGTAACTTGTTAAGCTTGATTCAACCTTCTCACTGTTCAGGAAAATTATTTCTAAAACAAATCAGCTAATAAAAACAATTTATACAACAAGGTTAAAAACAGTCATATTTTAATCATCACTTTTTACAGGCGACGAACACAAATTCAGTAACTTTCCTTCAGATTCCTTTACACAATTTGATCATCAAACTTGGGATCTAACAAAACTTACCTTGGTATGGTAACACATTTAGTATTACAGTTTTGAGTGGTGATGGCTTTCTCAAGCTCATCTAATCGTCCCGTTTTCTTTAGCTTCTTCACCAGACTTTTCACTGCTTTCTCACACCACTTTTCTTCCTGACCATTCTGCTCTCCTCCGCCTGCTCCTCCAGACCCACCAGCTGACTTCTTCCATCCCAGCAGTCTCTTCACAACTGGCGGCGTGAATGGCAAGATGGACGACATGTTCTTACCAAAGGCAGCAAGACACGCTAGGAAAACAGCCTCTTGTATCGAACCTAGCAAAGACATTGAAAGGATCATGTAGAGACTAACTTGAATACCAATAAATAATTTCAACACATCGTAGAAAGCAAACTGCAAAACGAGACAGAAATTCAAATTATAACTTTCCCAACAGATTTCCCAGACCATGAAAATATTATCTTTATGAATTCAAATGAATTATAGAAACAAACTAGTCTAAAAACAAGACAATGTTATAAGGATTTGTCTCATGGGCAAATACAGTAATTTTGCAAGTAAAACCAGATACTTTTAACAAAGTTTCACTACCAATACTATTTTAAGCTCTTAAAAGTGTCAATTAAAATATTTTCACAAAAAAAGGTTTTCTCACTTTTTAGAACTCCAATCTACTCTCAAAAGACTATACAAAAATACATTGAAAATTTATAAGTCCACTCTCCCCCACGTTTTAAACTTTCATAACTACCAGGAGGTAAAATCTACAGTTATAAGAAGGGAAAATGCATAAAGGGTGAAGTAATCAAGAATAAAGAAATAAACAAACTGCAGAGAAAAGCTGTAGTCCAGTTTCACCTGCCGTTGAAAGAAACTTTTAATGTTTTTTTTTTTTTTCATTTTCATCTAAACAATTTGCATAGTGAGTAGTTAGATGGTTTCTCTTTTCAATTTAAGGAATACCCTGTCTTCTCCACAGGAATCATTTTTATTAAGCTGTTTTGTCTATTCAGTGTCATTTTACAAATATAAACGTGTACATATATCCATCCACATTCCCACCACTTATTCCTACATAAAAGTAGCATAGGATACCTTGATTTTGTATACCTTGACATTTTTTTTTTTTGCTTAATTTGCTGTAAGTCATTCCTTATAAGTTCACACAGAATTTAGAAAGCACTGTCCCCTCAATTTTCTAGAATCCACTACTGATAATAAGTCTAAAATAACTTTTATTCCTGATCCTTTGATTAAAACTTGTTTTGCTCCAGAAGCTCTTAATATCTTACCTGTGGTTCTGAAATTTCATAATGTTCTAAGAGAGTATGCAGTGTTTATTCTTTTTCTCATCAACTGTTCTGAGTACTTAATTGATACTAAAATTCTATGAGTCATATTTCATTATTTCTTTGATTATTTTCTTCTGTATTTTCCCTGTAGTCTCTCGTGGAACTTAAGATTTCAGCATTCTAGTATTGCTATATCAGTTAAGACATTTCTATATGTGATTCACATTCCAAGATCTGAGTAACCTCTCCTTCCACTGCTGTTTCCGCTCTCATTCCTTCGCTCTTAGGCTTTTCTTTGCCAATTTTAGTGAGACATAGGAAAAAGGAAAATATGTGTTCAATCTGCATATTTAATAAAGTTCCCAAAAGCATCCTTTTTAGAAAGTAAAGAGGTCTGTAGTCTTTACATCGCACACCCCAAATACTGCAATTGCAGTTTTCAAAGTGTATCTTTATGAATACAATCATGCTTACATTTTCATGAGTTTGTTCCTTAATAATAATGATCAGACAACAGTTTCTAAGCACATTTTGCACATACTCTTAACATTAAAGAAGATCCGGCCGGGTGTGGTGACTCACACCTGTAATTCCAGCACTTTGGGAGGCCAAGGCAGGCAGATCACGAGGTCAGAAGATGGAGACCATCCTGGTCAACATGGTGAAAGCCCATCTCTACTAAAATACAAAAAATTAGCCGGGAGTGGTGTCGTGCAACTTAAGTCCCAGCTACTCGAGAGGCTGAGGCAGGGAAATCACTTCAACCTGGAAGGGTGGAGGTTCCAGTGAGCCGAGATTGAGCCACTACACTCCACCCTGGCAACAGAGTGAGACTCCATCTCAAAAAAAAAATCCTAACACAAGATGAAAAGTTATTCCCCATCAAAGAACTGGCTAATTTTCATAGATTATCTGCTAAGATTCATTTCCAATATACACAAAGTGCATTCCTACTCTAACCTCTCCATAATTCCAATATTTTGGTTTAAAAAGAAATATATAAATTAGTCACACACCACATGAAAGAATACTTTTTTTTAATATTCCCTCTTCTCAGGATGGTCATGACAGTGAAGAAGACTGCCAAGATTAAAATACACATGACAAATAAAAGAAATTGTAATGGGAATTACAGGTACACAAAGAACACCTAACTTTGCCTTAGGTGTCAGTAAAGGTTTTTCTGAGGAAACATTTGCACTTCCTTAAAAGGCAGCTTGCATTTATTCATTCCTTCTTGCATTCAACCATTTTTTTTTTTGGCCCATCTATTGTGCCTGTATTTACCTGTTTATTCTCAAATCTATTCTGTGTTACTCATCTGCAAACTACACTTCTGAACTGGGACTGGTAGGAAGAAGAGAAACCCTTTGTGGCAAGGTACTGGCAGTGGGGGATGGGGAATAAGTGGCAAATTGCTAAGGGCAGAGAGCTCAACCAGCAGAGAATTGCAATACACAGAAAGAAATAATAGATATTAGGGAGACAGAATGGAGTTGATTAAGAAAAGGTTACAAATTACAGGTTCTTGCTTGAAAAACCAGTTGAATGAAAACACAATTGGGCAAAATATGAAGTATTTGGGGAACACAAGTGTTATGTTAGTCAAGCTCAATTTGCTGTGACTACGAAACTCCAGAAGGAGGTGTCCAATAACCAGGTAGAAACAAAGGTCTGAAGCTGAGCAGAGTGATCGAACAGTCAAGAGGTAATTAAACACTGGTATATGGGGGAGTTCAGAAAACACCAAGTTCGTAAAAAAAAAAACAACTAAGAAATACATATAAAGGAGTTATCAAATGGGGGAAAAAGTGGATGATTAGGGAGAAAGGTGTCATGAATGCAAAGGACAATTTATAGCAACAAAACAAGATAACACAACTTTTAAGTGCCAACACTAGGATTTGAATCAAGCAGCATGATGCCAGAGAACAAGTACTTGATTGTGTCAATATACTATGTTGCACATAACAATCTGGAGCTAATCTAGAGACGTAAATAGAGACACATCATTAAAAGCTGAGCTCTCTATACAATCAACAGAGCCATCCATGACTGACAACTTAGTCCATTAGACGGAATTAGAATGACACATTTATCTCCAACTCCTTTCTCAATCTACAAATCATTTAGACCTTCCGTCTCCACCTTCCACCTTCTTTGATGCATACTACATGTCATCCTACTACTAAAAAATCCTTGAATATCTGCAAAAAATAACAGTGAAATGACTTACTATCCTTTAAAAACACATAAACAGTGTAATGCTTAAGAGAACAGATTCTGAAGCCAGTTGGCCAACTACAAATCCCAAGGATGCCACTTACTAGTTGTATGGCAACCTCTATATACCCGTTTTCTCAGATGTAAAACAGGGATAATAACAGTATTATCTTAAAGCCAATATAACAACCTCTATAAAAAATGTTGTACTTTAAGTTTTCTAGTGACATTTTAAAAAGTAAAAGGAAACAGGCAACATTTTAATGATGTATTTAATCCAGTATATCCAAAATGCCATCATTTGAACATGCAATCATATAAAAAACAAGATTTAATATATTTTTTTCATAGTAAGTCTACAAAATCTGCTGAGTACTTTACACTTACAGGACAACTAGGACTAGCCACATTTCAAGTACTCAATAGCTACACAAAGATACTGTCTATTAATATTGAATGGTCCAGCTCTAAGTACTCAAAATTTCTGCCCACTCTCCCTATCCCATATTCTCCATAAAACTGTTCATACACACCTCTGTTTAATGACTGTAGGATCCATAGAGATGTGTCATTTTTCATTCCTAATATTTAAATTTCTCTGTCTCCCCTTCCCTATCTGCTTTCAATCAGTGTTGCTAAGTGGTCAATTACATTAATCTTTTCAAAGAACCAACTTTTTCTTAGCTTTGTCAACTTTCTCTATGTAGAATTATTTTCCATTCACTAATTTCTATTCATCTTCATTATTTCCTTACTTCTGTCTTTTTAGGTTTGATTTCCTATTCCTTTTCTACCTCCTTAAAAAAGCTTTCTTTTCCAATGCATAGATTTAAGACTATAAATTTCATCTTAACATTACAGCAGCAGCATTCCAGATCATTGTAGTTCACCCCATTTTCAATCAGTTTAAAATATTTTCTAATATCCATCATAATGTCTTCTTTGAGCCATATATTATTCCTAAGTATAGTATTTAATTAACAAGCAGCTGGAAATTTTCCAGTTTTTTGTTCTTTTTATTTACTATAACACAAACAACAAATTCATTTATCAAATTCCAATGATATATGCTGAGGCTTTATCACCCCAGCACATGGTCAATTCTAGCAGAATTGCCATGTGCAAGGGAAAAGATGGTCAATACCACCATTAATAGTTTCAATGTTCTACGTATGATAATTAGATCAAGCTTGCTAATTGCAATGTATATATGTGTCCTATATACCTGCATCCATTGTGATGGCATATTTGTCTGTTTTAGTTCAAGATAAAATTTTTGGTTTATAGATGTTCAGGTTATTTTACTAGGTACAGATTAAGGATTGTGGTAACTCTGGTGGATCAATACCCTTACACTGTAAAATGCAGTTCTCTTCTTCTACTAGTGTTTACTAAAGTCTCCTTTGCCTAATTAGTATGTCCACACTTATTTCCTTCAGTTAGCATTTGGATGGTGTATCTTTTCCCATCATTTTCTCTCAACCTTTCTAGGTACTTATAATTAAGTAATTCTTATTTGTCTAATCTGATAATTTTTGCCATTTGCTTGGAATATTTAGCCTATTTCTTTCCATTTAATTACTAATTTAGCTGTCTGTTTTATATTTTCTTTCTTGCCTTCTTTTGAATTTATCACATATTCTATATCCAATTTTTCTCTGTATTCATTTGTTACATATTCTTCCTTTTCTTTTCGTGGTTACCCTAGATAGTTCCTTATTCGTCCTTCAGTGAACACAATCTCATACATATACTTTTACTACTTCCTCTATAATGCCAGAATTATAGAACACTGCTGAGTAGCAATTTTGCTATGAACAAGGCTACCTCTAGTTTGTCCCTGGTTCCGAGGACAAGGCTCTGCTGCAGAGCTTTCATTTGAAAGGCTAGCAAATCCTTATCTTCTAGGTACCTAGATACTTTAAGAACAGCTTTGTTTTTAGAGATTTCTGGTTTAGCTCTTTAGCCTAAGCAGCTCCAGAATTTGGCAATGTCTACAGGGGGAAGAAACTGGGTGTGATGAAAATCATCAGTGTGTATTCACCACTTCCTCAAGTGCTTTCAACTCTCACCTATTGTTCAAGTCGCTTCCCCTAGAGAATCTTTATCTCAACACCACAGGACTAGAAAATATCCCGATCTCCTTTTCAGAGGTTTTGGTTTATCTCTTCCGCCCAGTTGAACTACGGAATTTAGCAAATATATTGAGAGGGTTCTCTGTGTTTAAAGGTCCCTCACATTTTCAATCTGCTACTCAGGCTGCAGCCCAAAGGCCTCCTCTACTCTACACCCATAACTAACAATGCCTCACGATCAGCTGCAGACCTCTCAGCTCACTTGTGAAAGGTAATTCCTCCGGAGTGCAAAATTTTGCTTTCTTTAATCATTTTTACACCCACTGTTCTCTATCTCTAAATATATAATTTTTGTAAATTACCTGACTTTTCTAGTTTTTTTTTTTATTGTTAAAAGTCTTGGACTACCAAGAACTACTGCATCCTATCCCCTCAAATTTTATCAGTCCATTTCAGTAGTAAATCTTCCCCAACTATTAATCTTTGAGTTGAAATAATTTTATATTGATTAATTTCAAAATAAGACACGAGATCATTTTTAAGGACAGAAATGGAAAGTTAAGATTTGCGAAGAATGGGAAAAGATTTAGAAACCTAGCCCTGACAAATCTAGAAAATCAATCAGAATGAAACAATAGAAAATGTGTCAGGTATATATTATCAGACTATATATTTAAGAAGTATTCCACAGAAGGAATTCCACTTCTTATTAGGATGTAGAAAGTTACAATAGACCATCACTTTCATTCTTACAATCAAAACTAGCCAGATAAGCTACAAAAATCATGGTTTCTCTGAACCAGAGAGTTAAGGATACAAAGTAGGTTAAGTAGAACTAATTCCAAAGTATTGCGACTTGAGAGAAGAGAGGCTGCATGGATGGTCTCTTTCCTGGTGGAGTGGCTAAAGAGGAATAATCTTGCCATAAATCAAAATAAGAAGAAACCAGACTGACATGACATATTAAAATTGCAAGGATCCCACAGAGTAAGCCTGTATCAATCCCAGCCACTCATTCCCATGGGTTTCCACTAAGTACTTGCAAAAGTATGTCAAAGATTGGGGAACAGGTCTGAAAAGCTGAGAGAGATCTCCTAAGAAGCTTAAGATCTCCCACAAATGCAAAGAATCTACCCCCTGAATGGGATTTGGCGGGAGGGACAGGCAAGAAAGGTGAGAAAAAAATGATACCAAGAGACTCTAGACATTGAGCTGCCAAGGGCTGGGGTGGAACAGGGAGAGATGAGAGAAAAACTTTCACCCAAATATTCAGGACATTGACCTACCAAGGCTGAAATGAGCAGTGAACTTGAAGACAGGGTAGGCTTGCTAAGAGAAATCTCTGGAAGGTATTATTAGCAGAAAGATCTCTCACTAGGCACAAAAACTTGGAGGCAGGACTAGAGAGGTGGGGGGAGGAAAAGAAAATCAGAATGGCCAAGGAATTGACAGCTGTGCTACAGAAAACTCTCTCATGGTTCAGAAAGCTGGTGGCTCAGCTACAAACCAAAAAAAGATATCCAAAATCATACCTGGACAACAAAACTGACAAAATGGCAAGTCTTGCTCCTGTCCTCAAAACACCTGAACTAAAACTAAAGTTGAAAGCAAGCCCAGGACTAGCTCAACTACACATCTTAAAGACTTAGTGCCACAATCTACCAGACTGACACAAGAAATGATGGACCATTTTCTAAAGGTAATATTCTTTACTTCAATCTCTATTGTTTTATACAAATGTTCAGCATTCAATCAAAAATTACAAGATACAGGGAGTAGCAAACAGTCAACATGAATTAAAAACATCAGGTAACTATGGTAAGAATGCTAAAGAAGCTGATGGAAGAGATGGTAACATGAATAATGAAAAAATTTCATCAGACATCGAAGCTACAAAAGAGGATCACAAGAAGATGTTAAAAATGAAAAATACAGTATTAGAAATCAAAGATATCATTAGATGGGCTTAACAGAAATGAACAGTGAACTTGAAGACAGGCCAAATTAAAGTATGCAAATTTAAACACAAAGTGGAAAAAAAAACTGTGTGGGGGGAAAAAAACTCAGATTATCCAAAACCAAATGTCAGTTGGATTTAACTGAAATGCCAGAGGAAGATGAAAGAGAATGGGAAAGAAAAAAATGTATGAAGAGATAATGGCCACAAACTTTTCAAGAGATGACAGATACTAACCCACATATGGAAAGAAAACACATTCACGGTCAACCTGCTGAATATGAAAGATAAAAGCAAGGATTAATGAGCTAGGATGACAGTTAAGAATCCCTGGGACCCCCAGACAGAAAGAGAATCTGCACCCATTCGCAAGCTCTTTTCCAAGGGCCTCAACTGAATGTTCTTGAAAAAGGAAGAAAACGGGAGAGAGCTCCTTCCTTCCGCTTGGTGGCATCTCATTTCAACCATGATGGGAGATGCAGGGAAGTCTACCAAACCCAAGGGCAAGCAAAGATGCCCTGCCTCAAGAGGAAGAGTAGAGCAAAAGACATGTACTGTCGGGTTGGGAGATCTGTGGAGCACAACTTACTGGCCCATCTCCCACACACAAACATGTCTTTCACTCTGTAACAATAACCACCACATTATACTGCCAGAGGAAGGGAGGAAACATTGTCACCATCAGTTCCAGACAAAGGTACACTGATGCTGAGGAATGAGAGGCAACAGCTGTTTGATATTGAAAAAGGGACAAGAAACTGGCTTAGGTCCAAGATCTCGTACTAATACATAGCAAAGGTTGTTAATACTAGATGCAAAAATCCTTAACAAAATATTAGCAAATCACATTCAGCAACATAATAGAAAAGGTCATCATCACCAAGTAGGGTTTATCCCTAAGAACAAAACTGGTTTAACATTTAAAAATCAAGCATCTCATTTACAATATAAAGGAGATAACACCCCCATGATTCTCTCAAATGAGCAAGAAAAAAGGCATCTGAAAATGTTAATTCAATACTCAGCTATAATTTAAAACCCCCAGCAGCACTAGAAAAGACTTCTTCAACCTGAAAAGGACATCTATGAAAAACCTAGAGCTAACATCATATGCCATGAAGAAACATTAAATCTCTCCCTTACAACTGGGAATAAGACAAGGTTGTCCATGGTCTCTCTTTCTATTCAGTAATGCATTGAATGTTCTAGCCAGGACAACTATACAACCAAGAAAAGATACACTGTAAAGAAAAAAACAAAACTGACTTCATTCTCCAGTGATGTGACTGTCTTCATGGAAAAGTACATGAAATCTACAAAAACACCCAACAAGTTGGCAAAGTTTCAAGATACAGGGTGGTCAAGAAGCAAATTCAACATAAAAAAACTATTTCTACATAAAAGCAAAAACATCTAGAAAATGAAATTTCAAGAAATATTCAAACAACAGGTATTTTCTACATATCTGAAGAAAGATACTCAAGACCTTGACACTAAGAATTACAAAATACTGCTAAGAAAAATGAAAACACTGAACAAGGAGAGACCGTGTTCACAGACTAGAAGACTCATTTTGCTTAAATGTCCATTCTTTCCAATTCGATATAAGGATTCAGTGTAATCCCTACCAAATTCCAGCAGAGTTAAGAAATTCATATGACATAAAATTCACATGGAAACAAACAAAAAAACTAGACTAGCCAAACCATTCTTGAAAAATGAAACTGGAGGACTTACACCACCTTATTTCAAGGCTTACTAAAAAGACATAGTAATCAAGAGTATAGAGTAGGCATAAGAAGAAAAGATCAGTGGAACAGAACAAGTCTAGAAATAGACCCATACATATTGTCAACTCATCTTCCACTAAGGCACAAGGTCAATCTAGTTTTTAACAACTTTTCAACAACATGGAAAATAATAAGCCTCAAGCACAATTATATACTATCTTCAATGGGAAAGCAGAATCTTAAGCTTATAGAAGAAAACACAGAATACATTCATGACCTTAAAACGTAAAAACCATTAACCACAAAAGAAATACAGGTTGAGCCAGGCATGGTGGCTAATGCCTGTATTCCCAGGACTTTGGGAGGCCAAAATAGGCAGACTGCTTGAGCTCAAGAGTTTGAGACCAGCCTGGGACAGCATGGCAAGACCCCAACTTTACTTAAAAAAAAAAAAAAAAAAAAAGATGGGTATGGTGGTGCATGCCTGTGCTCCCAGTTACTCAGGAGGCTGAGGTGGGAGGATCATTTGAGCACAGGCATGCAGAGGCTGCAGTGAGCCAAGATCACTCCACTGCACTCCAGGCTGGGTGAGAATGCAAGACCCTGTCTAAAAAAAAACAAAAGAAAATAAATATAGGCTGACCATCCCAAATCTGCAAAGTGAAATATAAAATGCTCCAAAATCTGAAACTTGAGTACCACCATGACACCCAAAGAAAATGGTCATTGTAGTATAGCTATGATGCAAATATTCCAAAAATTGGGAAAAATCTGAACCACTTCTGGTCTCAAGCATTTTGGGTAAGGGATACTCAAATCTACCAAAATTTAAAATGTCTGCTTGCTTATCCAAAGACACCACAGACTGGGGCAAAAATTTTTTTACAATACATGTATCTGACAAAGGACTATCTTAAATGTATAAAGAACTCCTGCAAACCACAGAAAAAGATGAACTCAGCTTTTTGTTAAACAGGAAAAGAACAAATTACAGACATTTCATAAAAGAGGATACAGGAGCACATTAAGTGGTATTTAGTATCACCAATCATCAGGAAAACACAAAGTAAAATCGTAATGCAATACCATTTCACACCACACCATCCAAAATGGTTTAAAAATTTTCGGACACTACGAAACGTTGGTGAGGGTGTGGAGTGTATTAGTATACTACTGCTGCTGTAACAAATGATCATAATCATATCACAAATTTAGCAAAATCAGTTTCAATGAACTAAAGTCACAGTGTTGGCAGGACTGATTCCTCCTGGAGTATCTGAGGGGAAGGTCATCCTTGTCTTTCTCAGCTTCTAGTGGTTACTCGAAGTCTTTAGCTTGTGCTCCCTTTCTCCACCTTCAGAGCACATCATTCCAATCTCTGCTTCCATTGTCACACTGCCTTCTCTTCTGTATTCAAATCTCCCTCTACCCTCTTCTAAAAGAACACTTGGCATTACATTTAAAGCCCACCCAGATAATCCAGGATAATCTCCTCATCTCAAGATCCTTAACTTAATTACATCTGTAAAGTCTCTTTTGCCATATAAAACAACATGCACAGGTTCTTGGGACGAGAACCTGAATCTTTGGAGACCATGATTCAGCCTACCACATCAAGCAGCTAGAACATTCATACACTGCCGAAACGGAAGTGTAAAATAGTATAGCGCATTTGGAAAACGGGCAAGTTCCAAATAGTTAAACACAGATCTACCCTGTACCACACATTCAGGAAAAAGGAATACTTATGTCCACAAAAAGAAACCTGTATGAGAATGTTCACAGTAGCCATATTAATAATAGCCAAAAACTAAAAACAGCCAAAATATCCAAAGAAAACAGAAAAAAATTCTGGCGTACTCATAAAAACACCACTTAGAAACAAAAATGAATGTGCATATACACTCCACAACATGGATCAGTCTCAAAAATATGCTAGGCAAAAGACAAAAAGATACAGACTGATTTCATTCATGGCTTCCCACAACAGGTAAAACTAACCTAATGACAAGTCAAAATGATAGTCTCAGAGGCATCAAGGAAGAGAAGTGGAAATGTTTGGACAGAAGCACAAAGTACCTTTCTAGGGGTGTAAAAGTATCCTCTATCTTTGTTTTATTCCCCCACCCCTGTATATCCACTGTTGAATTCCTGAATGTTTTCTATGTTATTTGAAAGGTAGTCACACGTGAGTACAAATTATCAAAACTCACGGAACTGGCCGGGCCCAGTGGCTCACGCCTATAATCCCAGCACTCTGGGAGGCTGAGGCGGGGAAATCACTTGAGTCCAGGAGTTCAAGACCAGCCTGGGCAACATGGCGAAACTCCATCTGTACAAAAAATACCGAAAAAATTAGCCACGTGTGTGTCTATAGGCCAGCTACTTGAAAGGATCACTTGAGCCCAGGAGGCAGAGGTTGCAGTGAGTCAACATCATGCCACTGCACTCCAGCCTGGGTGACAAGAGTAAGACTCCATTTCAAAAACACAGAACTTTAAGGTTTGTGCATTTTAGCACATGTAAATTACAATTCAAAAAAATTTAAAAGATGCCTGGACAAACACATTAAGAAGTTCCTAAATAAACTAAATATACTTCTTTACTGAAGAACTTCTCAAAAGCTTCAACATACCAATGCACACTGCCAATTTCAGAAGGAAGGAGGTTGCAAGTGACCAAAGATGTAAGCTTAGAAGTGTCTGTCTGCAACATGCAGATAGCCTATGTAAGTACATCTAGGCAAATGCTGGTGGATGGGGGATGGAAGGGGTATTATTTTAAGGACAAAAACTGAGAGCCAAAATGACAGCCAATCACAAACTTATGTAAGGCACTGACAAAATGGTTGTTGCAACAGAGCTATACAGTTGACCCTTGAACAACACAGGTTTAAACTGTATAGGTCCACTTATTCACAGATTTTATTCAAGAAATATTGCAAAATGCCTTGGAAATTTGAGACAATCTGAAGGAAAAAAAAAAAAAACTCAGATAAACCAGGTAGCCTACAAACACTGAAAAAAACTAAGAAAAAGGTAAGTTATAAATGCATAAAAGATATGTAGCTACTAGTCTATTATTTACCACCATGAAATACAAAAATCTACTATAAAAAGTTAAAATTTATCATAACTTACAGACCAAACATGGAGCCATTTACAGTCAAATGTAAACATACATTCAAAGAAAGTATTTAATCATAACTACATAAGATTAACCGTAGTACATACTGTATTACTGTAATAATTCCATAGCCACCTCCTGTTGCTATCACAGTGAGCAGAAGTGCTGCGAGTACCCACCGAGTGAGGCTAATCATCTCTGCATCAACAGTTCTTCTCTCCAGTAAATTGAGTATCACAGTAAAAAGTGATTTCTCACATTTCTCATGTATTTTTCACCATGTATAGTGCAATACCATAAGCCTTAACTAATACCATGAGATCCATACGATGTGCCACTAGTGATGCTCAAAGTGCTCCCAAGTAGCAGAGAAAAATCATGACGCTACAAGAAAAACTCTAATTGCTTGGTATATACCGCAGACTGAGGTCTGCAGCTGCAGTTGCCTGCCATTTGAAGATAAATGAATCCAGGGTAAAAACTACTGTAAAAAAAAGAAAAGGAAATTTGTGAAGCTGTCACTGCAGCTATACCAGCAGGTGTAAAGACCTTGTACCTTTTGTGAAACAACTTTTATCTTATATTGAAAATGTACGTTTTATATAGGTACAGAATTACTATAAAGAAAGGCATACCTATAGCCTATCACATGGTTCGAAAAAAAGTGAAGTCATTATATGACAACCTAAAGCAAAATGAAAGTGAAGGATCTAAAGCTGAAAAATTTAATGAAAGCAAAAGATGGTTGAGAATTTAGAAAGAGGCATGGCTTAAAAAATGTCAAGATTAACAGGAAAGGAGCTTCTGCCAACCAAGAGGCAGTAGATGAGTTCCCAGGCACCATTAAGAAAATCATTGAGGAGAAAAGGTATCTGCCTGAACAGGTCTTTAATGCAGACCCAAGTGCTCCATTCTAGGGATAAAAACTAACACAAAGGACATTTATTAGCAAAAGAGAAGCAAGCACCAGGATTTAAGGCAGAAAAGGACAGGTTAACTCTACTGTTTTGTGCAAATACAGTCAGGTTTATGATCAGGACTGCCCTTCTCTATAAAGCTGCTGACCTCCAATCCTTGAAAGGAAAAGATAAACACCAGCTGCCACAACAAAAAGGCCAGGGCAACCAGAACCCTTTTTTCTGGATTCGTTCCATCAATGCTTTGTCCATGAAGTCAAGAAAGAGCCTGCCAGTAAAGGACTGCCTTTTAAAGTTCTTTTGACATTAGACAATGCCCCTGGTAACCCACAATTCCATGATTCCAACACCAAATGTGTCAAAGTGATCTACTTGTCCCAGAACATATTAATAACATCTCTAAATCAGTCTCTAGATCAGGGAGTGGTAAGGACCTTTAAGGCTCATTACACATGGTACTCCATGGAAAAGATTTGTCAATGCTATGAAAAAGAACTCAGAGTGTCATCAAAGTTTGGAAGGATTATGCCATTGAAGATGCCCTTGCTGTTACAGAAAAAAAAAGCATGAAAGTCATCAAGTCCAAAATGATGCATTCCTGCTGGAGAAAACAGTGTCGAGATGTGCCTGACTTCACAGGATTTACACCAGAGCCTATCAAGGAAATCATACAAGACTGTGGATATTGCGGGGGGGGAGGAAGAGTAGGGGAGTAAAGGGTTTCAAGACATGGATCTTGGAGAAATTCAACGACTAACAGACTCCACACCAGAGGAATTAACAGAAGATGACATAATGGAGATGAGTGCCTCTAAACCAGCTCCCGATGAGGAAGAAGAAGCAGTGTCAGAAACAAATTGGCATAGGATAATCTAGCAGAAGGGTTCTAGTTATTCAAGGATGCTTTTGACTTCTTTTATAATATAGATCCTTCTATGACACGGGCACTGAAACTAAAGCAAAAGGTGGAAAGAGGATTGGTACCACATAAACATTTTCAGAGAAATGAAAATGAAAAAAAAGTCAGGCAAAAATTATTTTCATAAAGTTACACCAAATGTGCCTGCCTTCCAGTCTACCTCTTCCGCCTGTGAGACAGCATGACCAACCAAACTCCTCAGCCTACTCAGGGTGAAGACAACGAGGATGAAGACCTTCAAGATGACCCACTTCCACTTAGTGAACAGTATATGTATTTTCCCTTCCTTATGATTTTCTTGGTAAGCTTTTCTCTAGCTTAAAGAATTCCGTTTATTATGCATGTGACATACAAAATATGGTTGATCACCTCTATGTACTGGTAAGGCTTCCACTCAACAGTAAGTCACTAGCTGAGTTTTAGGAGAGTCAAAAGTTTTATACAGACTTTTCACTGTGCAGAAGGATAGCATCCCAGCCACTTCATTGTTCAACGGTCAACTGTACATTTACTAAAAAAGAAACATTAAGTAAAGGCTCGAAAAAGAATTATAAATTATCAAAAGACTGTTCTCAAAAAAGGTCTTCAAACTGAAGATATTCAGGCCTTCGTATAATTAGCTAGAAAATAATAGCCATAACCTAATATAATTATACTCACGCCCCTCAAAAGGGAAAAACAATTAATGGGTCCTCAAGCTCAATTCAGGAGACTGGCCCCAGGGCCTCCCTACAGGAAGAGGTACAACAGTATACCAAATTTCATACATTTGGCCATGTCAACCCTCTTTTAGGGATGCATGGAATGCCACATAACAATACCGCATTGGCAACCTTGGGAGTCCAACTATGGTTCAAACGCTAAAAATTTGAAAGGAATCAATAATAGGATTATGTAACTTTCTTTAGCAATATAGTAGAAATTGTGGAAAAGTGAGGTCTGTGCAGAATTTGGGAATTGTAATGCAAATAAAAGAGCAACAGAGAACTTAACAGTAGCCCTGTTAAACTGTCTACAGTGGTAGACCCTATAATACTACACATAAATAAACACTGAAGTATTTAATTTATAAAATAAAGCAAACACACATAACTCCATCAAACACGTGTAATAACCTACCAACTAATAACCTGGGACTACTGGGCAGCAAAAAGTATCTTTGGCTACCTTTGGCCCCTGCTGGATTCCTACTCTGTGCCACAAAGTATGTTCTAGAGGAACCAACTAGGAACCAACTACAGACACTGTAGTATCTTGTGACGCAGTCTTATCGTAGCATGGAGAACAGGATTAATTCAACCTTTGGAGGGAAAGGTGTCACAAGTTGGCACCAGAGCGCAAGTATGGAGAAGGACAGTACACCAGGCAGAAAGTTCAGCATGTTTTCTAAAGACAGGAAATATTTTAGGAGAGACAAAAAATTTAGGTTATCATTAAAATATGGTGCACAGGAAGCACTGTGGCAGAAGATGAGAGGCAAATAAGGCCAGCACAGATTAAAGAGCTGAAGACAGAAATTACCGCTAATGACAGTATTACTTTATTTCAGTGACAATTCACATGTTTTACTGACCTACTGGACATGTTCAGTTTAGGGAAAATGATTCAAACACAACTAATGTGACCACCTAGTAACTAACTGAGCAGCATGTAATGGTACATTCATCACTATCTGGAATGAGCCAAGAGGAGCAAATCTGAAGGCTAAGGTAAAAGGGTCAGTTTTCTACATGTAAGTAACCATATTCATCACATGGCCAGGAGGCGGCATAAGATATAGTAGACTCAGGAGAGAGAGCAGTCAGTGCACAAAGAGTGTGTGCTCGAGCTAGGCAGAGACAATTGGAGTCTTAAAGAAAAGCAGAGTGGCCAATCACTAGGCTTGGTTTCTGAACACTGTCCAGGCCTGTTCCAGCTCCACAATTGTATCCTCCGAACAATATCTCTTTTTGAGTTAGCATGAGTAATATCTCTGATCCTTGTGAAAAAATGATAGAAAAAGCAAAATATAAGAATCTCCCTAGAAGTGTCTATATCTTTGATTATTTCATTCACAAGAATTTAGGCTACAAAAATGAATTAAAAAATGAAACTTCTGTACAATCAGCAAAAAATAAAAGAATTCCAGTATTAGAAGAAATCAGAGTAAACAATTTCTGTTACACTTTTTTTTTCTTGGAGACAGAGTTTCGCTCTTGTTGCCCAGGCTGGAGTGCAATGGCATGACCACGGCTCACTGCAAAATCTGCTTTCCGGGTACAAGCGATTCTCCTGCTTCAGCCTCTGGAGTAGCTGGGATTACAGGCACACACCACCATGCTCAGCTGATTTTTGTATTTTTAGTAGAGACAGGGTTTTACCATGTTGGTCAGGCTGGTCTTGAACTCCCGACCTGAGATGATCCACCCGCCTTGGCCTTCCAAAGTGCTGGGATTACAAGGGTGAGCCACCACACCCACCTGTTACACTTTTGTTAGGGGAAACATTTCCTATGAGTTACGCTGTATTCCTGGGGATCTACAAGTTTTCTATAAAACTTCTGCCATATTTTTTCTTCACAGAAACGAAACTACCTTAAGTTTAAGCCTATTCTAGGTCATCTGAACGGCCACATGACCTGGTATTGCCACATGATTTCAGTGTCCCATGTCTTACAAGAGGAGTTAAAACCATTTTGGAACTTAAAGTTACCAGCCTTACCTTCCATGTCTCAGTAACCACTGTCGGCTGACATCTGTCTAATATCTCCGGAGAATTTTTAAATCATATAATAAAATAACATTTGTTGTAAGTAATGCTAATAATACATCTCAATTAGTTAAGCCTTTATTTTAAAAACTAAAGTATTATATTTAGCAAATATTTTTGAAGTGTAAATAGACTGAATGTAGGTTGACAAAGAATAGATAACAATGTGTTCCAAGTTAAAAACAAATGAAATACAAAAAAAGAAAACTATATTTATGATCAAGTTGCTATCAAAATGTGAATGAGTCATTTATAGAATACACAGATTTCCTTCAATGGTATGGGCAGCAAGTTCTCTACTAAAATAAATTTTCAACATCTGCAAGAATTGAAATCTAAGTTCAGACACTAATTCTAATTCCAGCAATACGTGATACTTACATAATGCAGATTTCAAAAGAACACAGAGGCTTTATCTTTACAGCTGAATAAGTAAGCTTACCAAATGTTACACTTTAGTAAAATTAGGATTCTAAGATTATTCACCGGGAAGTTTCAATTAGGTAAGAGGTCTAATTATCTCAAACTTGTAGTAAAGCCTTTGAGTTATTAACTCTATAGTTTGACAAATAGCATTCTCTGCATATTTAATTAAACAACAGTTCATATTCATTCCAGAGTCCTCAAATATTTGGTCCTTTTCTTACTGTTTTTATTCTGACATAAACCTTATCACTGAGTATTACAAAAAAAAAAAAATCTCCAAATCCTTAAAATGACTTTTCATTTTATGTCATCTTTTGGAATACACAAAGTTATATTTTAATTCAAAATCTTTTATGACACAACCTTGCTTCTTTATAAAGAAATCTTACTTTGCCTCTAAATATAGTCGGAAACATTTATTGAGTGCTTAAGCCTAAGAGTCCAGTAAGCATGAATTTGCAGAATCCTAAGAACCAACTGGGGTAGGTACTATTATTTACAAATGAGGAATGTAAAGCACAATTACATCTCTGATGTAATAAAGAGAATCCCCTCTACATATGCTTACAGACACTTAGTTTCACATTTCATATTTGAGTTTCTAAAAGAAAGATCAGAAATCTGGTTTTAAGAGGTGAGATAGTGATCTAACCATCTTTCATAAGGACAGCCTGTTTATTAAAGTTTACCTTTCACTAAGTCATAATGCTACTTCTGTCGCATAGCAAATTCTTACTAAAGGTCTGATCGCATGCTTTCTATTCTGTTATTTGTTCACATTTAACATCAATGTAAGAGAATATTAATTACTATTGCTTTCTGGTTAGTCTTGATATTTGCCAGGGTGAGTCTCCCTCCTTATTTTTCAAATGCATAGCATTGCAGGTTACTTTAAGTTTAGCATGTTCTACAAAAATCCTAGAGGATTTTGATTGGAAGTGCAATTAATTTATATTAGTTTATGGAGAACACATTTATGATATCAAGTACTCCTACTATGCAAATGGATATTTCCATTTATTATCTATTGATAAGTTGTGTAATTTTCTGCATAAAAAAATCTTACATCTTGTTAAATTTACTTATTTCTCCAGGTATCTTGGTTTTTACTGTAAATGGGGACTTTTTTAATTATACAAAAATATTACATTGAACACTCTTATACTTTCCATCTGTCATATCTTACAATTTTGCAGTATTTGATCAGATAGATATAAGAGATAAGGCAAGCCATGGATACAGCTGAAGTCCCCTATGTATTCCTTTTTGATACATTTCCCTCCCTCTTGCTTCTCAGAGACAATCACTATCCTGATGTTCCCCATGGTCATCTAACAGTTTTGCTACATAGTGTATCCATACAATATACTTCTGTACATTTTATGAATTTATATGAAAGTTTGATACTGTTCAGTCCATGCTGATACACACATAATCCTAAATTCTAGTTGATTCCTTTCAGCTGTTACATAGCATCCTATTTTATGACTAGCACAGTTCATTGTCCATTCACTCTGGATGACTAGTTAGGTTTCCAATTTTCCTCTCTCATAAACTGCTATAAATAGTCTGGTATATTTCATTCTATACTATGTAAAAGCTCTTCTAGGAAAGAAACTTTCAAACTTTTTAACCAAAGAAAATCCCACAGTGAGAAGTTCATTTTACACTGCAACCTAGTGTATAAACACACACTCAGCTAGAAGAGACACTGCACCATATGCTGCACTCTACAATTTCTCCAGAGGGTTGTGAACCATGAGTGAACGTGAAATCAATGATCCTAACAAATGTTTACACTCATATAACCACCATCCCAAATAAGACAACACTTCCATCAACTCAGATGTCTCCCTTATGTCGCTTTTCAGTCAATCCGCCCTCCCCGTCCCAGGCAACTACTGACTTCTATCACTTAGTATTAATTTTACCTGTTCTAGAAATTCATGTAAATGGAATTATACCATATGTACTCTTCTCTGTCTTAACACCCTTTTGAAAATTCTCTTGTATTCCTTGTTTTCTAAGAATTTTTTCACAATCAAGTACTAAATGTTATCATATGCTTTCCCGTCGTCCATCAGAATTATATGGCTTTTCTCCTTTAATGTGTTAACATGATGAATTTCATTCACAAGTTTTCTAATGTCTAATCATCTCTAAATTCCTAAGACAAACTCTTAATTAGTCATGGTATTTTTTTGAGTAAATGCTAACTCATTTTACAAACTACAATTTTTATTGCCATGTTCATTGGTGAGAACGCAGCCTACATCCCCTTTTCACACTCTGTGGTCAGGGTATCAATTATAGAAGCCCTGCAAAATAATTTTTCTGTAAGATTTTGTATAAGATTGGAGTTAATTCCTCACGTTTGGTTACACTTGTCCATATGGGGTTATCATTTGTAATCTGGTGTTTTGAGGATTTAAAATTTTATTTTGGTACAGATATATTTATTTTTTATTTTCTTATTTTGAGACAAGAGTCTCACTCTGTCACCCAGGCTGGAGTGTAGTGTCACAATCTTGCCTCACTGCAACCTCTGCCTCCTGGGCTCAAGCAATTCTCCCCCCTCAGCCGCCCGATTAGGATTACAGGAACCCGCCACCACGCTCAGCTAATTTTTGTGCTTTTGGTAGAGATGGGGTTTCACCATGTTGGCCAGGCTGGCCTCAAACTGCTGACTTCAAGTGATCCACCCGCTCGGCCTCCCAAAGTGCTGGGATTACCGGCATGAGCCACCTCGCCTGGCCTCGTATAGGTGTATTTCTAAATATGACTTTAAGTTTTTAAATCATAATCTAGTGAAGCTTCTAATTCTTATTAACCAACTCTGTAATTTACTTTGCAAGAAACCATCCACTTTACCTATTTCCAAATTTAAAGAAATAAAACTGTTCCCAGTATTCCTGCAGTTTTAAAATCTCAATTTGTTGCAGTTATACCACCTTTTCATTTCCAAAAGAGTTGTACATTATTTTTCTCCTCTATCAATCCTGGCAGTCTTTTCAATTTAGTTACATACACTAAATCAAAGGTGCTATTTTTGTTTGTTTGTTTGAAACAGTCTCACTCTGTCACCCAGGCTGGAGTGCAGTGGTACAACCTCGGCTCATGGCAACCTCCGCCTCCTGGGTTCAAGCGGTCCGTCCTCCTGCCTCAGCCTCCCGAGTAGCTGGAACTACAGGTGCATGCTACCATACCCGGCTAATTTTTGTATTTTTAGTATAGACGGGGTTTCACCATGTTGGCCAGGATGGTCTCTATCTCCTGACCTCGTGATCCGCCCACCTCGGCCTCCCAAAGTGCTGAGATTACAGGCATGAGCCACTGCACCCACCTGCCTTTTTTATGAATGTCTACTTTTCTTTAATTTCTGATCTAAACTTTATTATTTCCTTCCTTTTTCTATTACATTCTGAACTATTACTCCTTAGTTAGCTCATTAACTTTCAGTTATTTACAAGTAAAGATATAAGGTTCTAAGCTTCCCATATAGTCAAATGCACTTTTGTTCTATCTCACAGTGTCAATAGGTAGTATTTTCATAGTCTGTTTGAAATATCTTCTCATTTCCACTGAGTTATTCATCCTGTAAGTTTAGAAATGTTTTCAATATTTGACTGTAAATTTGGGGATGTTGCTATCCTCCTATCATGCTACTAACTTAAATGCACTGGACTCCAAGGATATAATTTGTACAGTATAAATTTCTTAGAATATGTCAACACTTGCACTGGAGTCTAGTATATAAGCAATTTGTAAGATTCCATGGGTACCTGAAAACAATGTATCTTCCGCAATTGTTGGGTGCTTGCTAATCCTTAAAAACTTGTAATTTTTTAAATCTACCTTTTCATAAATTACTGAGAGGTATATTAAAATTTTCTACTATGATTATAGATTTGATTTATCCCTGTAATTTTTCCAATTTTACTTTATAAATTACACCATGTATATCCTTTCCATTCCTTTGCTTTTAAACTATGTCATAATATTTTTAGGAGTATCTCCATTTGTAAAATACAGTTGTTCGGATTTTTTAAATTTTCATTCTCCTTTAGCCAGCAAGTTTAATCTGAGATTATGTATCAGGTTTATGGAGGTATCTCAGCTTATTTTCTACCATCTTATTTTGTGTTTTCTACTACTTATGTATTTTTCTTTGCTTCTTTTTTCTTCTTCCCTGACTTATATTGGGGTGTTGAAATTTTCTTCATTTCTATCCCTCATCTGCACTGACGTGGAGTTATACATTATTCTTCCATTTCAATTCTTTTGGAGGGTTACTGGTAAAAATTTTTAATGGAAAACTTTAACTCATCATTGCATTGCAGATGAAAACAGTAGCCTATTCAAAACCATAATAAAAGGATTTTTTTTTAAGAGATGGGGTCTCCCTATGTTGCCCAGGCTTGAACTCCTGGACTCAAGTGATCCTCCTGCCTCAGCCTCCCAAAGTGCTAGGATTACAGGCATAAGCCACCGCACCCAACCAAGGGAATTTTTAAAAAACAAGAATATGGTCATGAGGATAGGGAGAAGGGGTAAGGAGAAAACAGAAGCAAACTTAATGGCTGGAAAATGGGAGAGTAGTAACTGAACAAATCAGAAACTACTAACTCTAGGCTAGCTGTAGAGAAAGCTGAAAACAATCCATTACCACAGAATCCTCAAAAAGTTAAGGAACCAAAAGCAAGACATGGCAGGAACTGAGGGTCAGGAGGGGAAAGGAGTAATAGGAAGCACTTGCTAAGAGCTATTTAGAAAGGAACTCAGTTCTTAGATCTGCACTCCCACACTGTCTCTGGATAACTAATCCTCTGCCTCAATGCTTACTTACTGCAAAGGGTAAAACAACATCCCTGGATTAAGAGATGGCCTGGGTATAAGTAGGAAGAAAATAAGGTGTGAATGAACATAAGCATACTATGCTAAATGTCGACTCCCAAACCGCTTCTTCCATTGGGTTCTGGCTCCCAGCTACTAGCAGCCAGACTTTGCCCAGTTATTCAGATCAAAAGACTTCACTAGGGTACCTGACCAGCCCAGGAGGAAAGGCACATAGGTGCTAATATTAAGAGTTTACCAACAACAGCCTGCTCAGATTCCTCTACAGTGAAACTGAAAGGAGACAAGCTTCATCCACATGTTCAGTTTCTGATCAGCTTTTTAGATCTCTATTTCTTAAGGATTACTTTGATTATCTGAGGAAAAATGTCAAACAAAACCAGAAAAATTCAGCTTCAACATAAGACCATACAGAGAAAGAAAACATTTGTAAACCATCAATACAGCCAGAGAAATAAGACTTAGCAACCCTGAAGCAAGAGCAGCATGCTCTCAAAGGCAGCAGAGAACTGAACAGCTCCTGTATAGCTTGATAGCTCATGACAGCAGAAAGGGGGGCCAGGAAAATCAACAGAAGTGCTAGAAGATAAAGTAGAAGAAATCTTCCAGAAAGTAGAAAAAGATGGGTGAAAAAAATTGGAAGTAAAGTGAAAAAAATTGGAAGGCTGGTTCTGGAGCTCCAGTGTCCCAACAGGAGTTCCAAAGTACAGAGATGGAGAGTAGGGAAGTCAAATAACTAAATTAAGAAAAAGTCCCTGAACTGAAAGATGGGTGTTTCCAGATGGAAAGGGCCCATCAAGACCCCAGTCCAATGGTTGAAAACAAACCCTACGTGAAGGCCCATAGTAGCAAAACCAAAATGCCAAGGATAAAAAAAGGGCCTAAAGTTTCCAAGGAGGAAAAAAAAAAATAGGTCATACAGAAAACAATCAAAATGGCTTTGGTTTTGTCAACAATGCACTGTAAATAAAGTCAAGAGAGCAATGGCTTCATAATTCTGGGCTTCGTAATTTAAAAAAAAAAAAAAAAAAAAATTCCAACCTAGACTTATGTTACCCAGAACAAAAGCATTTTCAGACAGGCAACATCTCCAAATATTTACCCGCCTCTCAACACTCTCTCCAGAAGGTCCTGAAGACTATGTCTCATCAAAAGGAGAGACTTGAAAACAAAAAAGAATATAATCTACACTTGAGCCCAGGAGTGCAAGGCTGCAGTGAGCCATGATCAACCTACTATACTCCAGCTAGGCAACAAAGTAAGACCTTGTCTCAAAAAAAAAAAAAAAAAAAAAAAGTATAAAAAAATAATAGGAGCTCTAACAAATAAGAAAAATGAAGGAAATCCCTAATATGCTAGTGAGGGAGAATCTCAGAATGACTGCTGCATACTAGGTGTAGAGGCAACCAGTGCAAATCGGAGCAAGTTAAAAAAAGATGTAACCAAAACAATGGCAGCCTTCTCTCCAAAGTGAACACTGTAAAAGTCAATGGAAGCACAGCCTTCACTGATTACAGCCACAATGATAATGATAAATGGATGAGGGTGACTGATGGGGCCATAAAGAACAGCCTTGTACCACTTTTTTGTAACCAACATCTCAGCAGATTTCTGATTCCATAGATTACCATGCAAAAGAAAAAAAAACTGCCTAAGAGGAATTCCTGTATTCGTACATGTTCATATATGTATGGATTTCTTTAGACCAGTGCTATCCAACAGAAATAGGATGCAAACCACGTATTGTTAAATTTTCATCAGCCACGTTAAAAAAGTAAAAATAGGTGTGCTTTAGTCAGTTCAGACCGCTATAACAAAGTACTACAGACTAGGTGGCTTATAAACAGAAATTTATTTTTCATAGTTACAGAGGCTAAAAGTCCCAGATCAGGGTACCAGCATGGTTAGGTTCCAGTAAGGGCCCTCTTCGAGTTGCAGACCGCAGCTTTTTTGGGGTATCTACACATGGAGGACAGAATGTTAACAGGGGTCTCTTTTATAAAGGCGCTAATCCCATTCATGAGGGTTCTACCCTTCTGACCTCATTAACTCCCAAAGATTCCACTTCCTGATGCCATCACAGCAGGAATTACAAGATGAAATCATAATTTTATTAATTTAACCCAATATATCCAAAATACTATTTCAATTTGCAATCAGTATTAAAAACCACTGAGATATTTAGCATTCTCTTTTTGTACTATTAGAAATTTAGTGTATATTTTACACTTGTGGTCCATCTCAATTCAGACTAGCTACATGCCAAGAGTTCAATAGCTATGTTTGGGTAGTGGCTATCATACTGGACAGAGCAACTCTAGAAAGATAAACGAGAAGCTAGTAACAGTAATTATTACATTTTTGGAAAGCACAATTGGACAGAAGGAGGTAGGAGATGTGAAGGAGACTTACTTTTTTCAGTATCTACTATTTTGTTCTCCTTGACTTTTATACCATGTGCATGTGTTATTCAAAAAAATGAAGTACATTCTCTAAAATAAATTACAAATGCAGATATTCTTTGAACTACTCCTAGAAATCTATCTTACAGATATACCTGCAAAGGAGCAAAACACTATATAAACAAAGTTATTTGTTGTAGCATGGTTTTTAATATCACAAGACTGGAAATCATCTAAATGTTCAACAGAGGACTGATAAATATATGCAGACACCCAGCGAGGCACAGCGGCTCACGCCTGTAATCCCAAAACTTTGGGAGGCTGAGGCAGGCAAATCGCTTGAGCGCAGGAGTTCAAGACAAGCCTGGGCAACATGGCAAAACCCCCTCTCTACAAAAAATTTAAAAATTAGCTAGACATGGTAGGCATGTGCCTATAGTTCCAGCTACTCAGGTGGCCAAGGTGGGAGAATTACTTGAGCCCTGACAGTCAAGACTGCAGTGAGCTGTGATCACACCACTGCACTCCAGCCTGGGTAACAGTGTGAGGCACTGTCTAAAAAAAAAAAAACAAAAAAAATTAGACACCCATACAAAAGAATATTATATAACTCACTCCTCCAAAAAAAGGCACGCATTATACAGTGACACAAAATAAGATGTATTCAATGACATATATGATCACTTGTATTAAAAGGTAATATACACACAAAATTGTTCACAGATGCGTAAAATCCCTGGAACACCACAAAAAAAAACCTAGTAACGCCACTTGCCTTTGAAAAGGCAACTGTATGGCAAAGGATAGACTAGTAAAGAGACTCTTCACTGTGTATCCCTGAATTTTGGATTGCAGTAATGTACCATGTATATAAAAATTCACTATTCCACATGCAGCTGCAGCTCTGTTTTCATTTACTCTGCCTTGCCTTGTGGTGATATTTAAGTCCATCTAAAGCCTACTGTTTTTTCAGTTCCTCCATAGAGAGGTACGAGGCTTCTTTCTCCCAGAATCCCCAGATGTTTCAATGATACCAGAACAGTTTTTATTTTTAATTTTTTTAAGCACACAGTTCCCAGAGTTCCGTCTCTTCATTGAATAACTCAGCCCCAGCTCCTCAATCTTATCTCTAGTAAATCCCCCAAGGTCAGTCTTTCCTTAAAGTTGATTGATTTTTCTAAGTTTCTAGTACCAGGACACTTTCTCTCTCCCTTAAGCTCAACTATATATGTAAGAGAAAACTTGTTTTATGTTTTATCCAACATTTTTATCTCTTTACAGTAGGAACAATAGGCCTAACTTGTGTCTGTGCCATTTTAAGAAATTTAGATAGAGTATAAGCAATAATGGCAAACAATGAAGGTATGATTATTGAGAAAAGATTACTAAATTTGGCAGTTCAACTGGAAGGCCAGTAGGAAGGGGTATGTGAAAAGAATGGTTAAAAAAAAATTTCACCAAGTTGAAGTCAGGAACAGATAAGATGATTACATGCAGAAAGCAAATGTAGACTGCACTTTTCAAATGTATGGAGAAAAGGGAAATTTCAAATCTTCAAACTGCAGGGAAATACAAAATAGTCCCCAAATACCTATGTAAATTTTTATTTCAAAAGAAAACCAAAGTTAATTATTTCAACATAAAATGCTTTAAATATGATGGTGCTGCCTCATCTAGAACATCTAAGGGCCCACTAGAAATACAAAATCACTGTACAGTCAGTCCTCCTTATCTGTGGGTTCCAAATACATGAATTAAACCAACCATGGATAAAAAATATTCAGGAAAAAACCGACTGTATGTACAGACTTCTCATCATAATTTCTTAATACAGAACAACTATTTACACTGTATTAGATATTAAGTAATCTAGAGAAGATTGAACAATAAAATGTGCATAGATTACAAACAAATTCTACACCATTTTATATAAGGGACTTCAGCATTCTCAGATTCTGGTGCCTGCAGGAGGTCCTGCAAACAGTCCCCTAAGGAGACTGAGATTTTTAGCAATGTATGGTCAAACATACTATAAGACAGAGAAAAAAGCAACAGCATCAATGACCTGGAATATTACAACTGTTTTAGTCAGATAAATAATTCATCAGTAATCAGGACAATAGAAAACATCAAAATACATAAAAGCCAATTTTTTAAAAACAGATTTTTCAATTCTCACTATAACTATGTTCTTTCCAAAGCATAAGCTAGTAAAAAAAAAAAAAAAAAGACACTGCCAACTAGAAACCTAAGTTGGCCCCCATGGAGAATGAGTGATGTGTCTTTTAAACAAAAGCAAACAGGAAACATTCATGTGTTCAACTTTATGGACTGTCAAACCTAACGCAAGCTTGAATTCAAGAAAGTTATTATTTTACCAAAAGTCCACATTAAATAGGGACTGCTGTGTAAAAAGACTACCTTTCTTTTTTTTTTAACCTAGGAGTTACATTCCTATCACCTATAATGAGTTTTGTGGAATCCTCAACTCTATAATCAGCTTGTAAACATGTAACTTATTTCTTGGTTTACCATTCCCTGATTATAAAAACAAAACAAAAAAGCACCTATGACAACACTACACAGGCCCAGACTCAAATCAGCACAAATATTAAGTACTCCAACTGCTCTACAATTTCCCCAAGTCTATCTTGACCCTCTTCTGAAGCAGCAACTAATACCACATCAAATCACAAGTGGGGTCCTCAGGCTGTAAAAGTTCAATTAAAGTTTAGAGTAGTGCACTCGAACAGAACCTTCTACAATGATGTAAATGTCCTTAGGTATCTGCTGTCTAATAAAGTAGCCATCAGCTGCATATGGCTATATACATTTAGATTAAGTAAAGTTTAACATTCAGTTCCTCAGTCACAGCAGCCACATTTCAGGAGCTAAATAGCCACATGTGGCTGGCAGCTACTTGTTAAGATAGAGCAGGTCTACGGCAAAAATTTCTCTAAGACCTATAGTTCTTCAGTGGTGCTTCAAAGGCTTCCTAGGGTTGAGGATGAGAGCAAAACTGATCAAGCAGGATTTCAACTGCTTACTCTTCTTCCACAAAACAGCTTTACTCTTTTTATCTATTTTACATTTTGAGATTCTGCATATTTCTCTCTAAAGGCTTTCTAGTTGCTGCTGTGTGTGCAGGTGTGCATATGTTTTAAGTCTGACTACTACTGGTTTAGAGTAGAAAGGGCCAATGCACAAACCTCAGGCCAAAGCTGGACCCTCTTGATGACTAAAACATTTTTTAAAAGAAAAGCTTAACTGATCAGTTAACATGAACTACAACCTAACTACCTGTCTATTAAGAATTTTACGCCAAGCGCGGTGGCTCATGCCTGTAATCCCAGCACTTTGGGAGTCCGAGGCAGGCAGATCACCTGAGGTCAGGAGTTCAAGACCAGCCTGACCAACAAAGTGAAACCCCATCTCTACCAAAAATACAAAATTAGCCAGGTGTGGTGGCACATGCCTGTAATCCCAGCTACTTGGGAGGCCGAGGTAGGAGAACCGCTTGAACCTGGGAGGCAGAGGTTGCAGTGAGCCAAGAACACACCACTGCCCTCCAGCCTAGGCATAAGAGCAAAACTCCATCTCAAAAACAATTTTTTTAAGTTGATCTAAGTAAGGAAAATTTGCATTCACTGCCACAGATAAAGTATCTCTAGTCAACAAAAAAGTTTCCATAGTTCATTCAAGTCAAGAGAGAAGGCTCATGGGCCCAGCTTCCCTCGCATCATTTATAAGGAGTTTATACAGGGGACTCTGCAAAAAAGATTCGCCACTCCACATTTTTTTTTTTTTGATGGAGCTTCACACTGTAGCCCAGCCTGGAGTGCAGTGGCAAGATCTCCGCTCACTGCTGCAACCTCGTCCTCCCAGGTTCACCCAATTCTCCTACTTCAGCCTCCCAAGTAGCTGGGACTACAGGCGGCCGCCACTGCCATGCTGCCACCACCACACCCGGCTAATTGTTGCATTTTTAGTAGAGACAAGGTTTCACCATGTTGGCCAGGCTGGTCTAAACTCCTGACCTCAAGTGATCCACCCACCTTGGCCTCCCAAAGTGCTGAAATTACAGGCTTGAGCCACTGTGTCCAGCATTACCACCCCACTTTCTGAAATGAAAGATATGATTAAGATGGAACACTTCCTCAATATTTACAAGACCTTAACCATGATCTCTTTATAGGATTTCTGGAAGTAGCTGAAGCAGCATATGAAAATGTAGTTTACTTTTAAATACATGCAAACTATAATATCAACTATACAGATTTACCATGCTACTTCCTCAGATAGTTTTTTTTTTGACTTAAGAGACTAAAAGTAATGAACAGATAGACTACCAGTGGTTCACCAAAGATTACTCTTTCTTATTAACTGAATACATTAAATCTGAAACTACATTCCCCCTTCCCCACAGAATGAAGGTATGGCACTGTAGATTATTCAAGGAAATGCAGATTTTTACATGTAAGGTAGACACCTGCACTCAACAAGCAACTAAAGTCTATCCTAGCTTTCCACTGCTCTATAGCCTTGAGGCCAAAAGTAAAACCAGATTTTGAAATATAACAGAGCTACCTAAGAGAATTAGTGACAATTTCACAGTAAGTTCACAAATTTTGATAAGAATGAATCATGTTAGAATGTTTTCTTAATAGTATAAACCTAACTACATCAAGCACCTGTCCTATCAATGTGCTTCAGTTACAAATAATACAAACCCACTGAGCCAAGGAGAACCACTCACACTGTAAATGTAAGGCAAGTACAGAAAAAACAAAATTGCCCTAAATTTTCTGGCTAATCAAACTAAAGGCAGTGTCTAAATTCACCTGGCTTGGAAAAATTACATTCTCTCCATATGAAATTGCTGAACTGAAGCTGAGAGCTATCTTTGAGATGTAAATCTAGAATCAACACTGAATTATGTCCTACCTGAATACATTACAATTACACCAACCTGAAAAAAATGCTCGAAATTGATCAATCACAAGCAATAGGCCTCTAACTATGCATTTTTAAACCAAAAAGGCTAGATTACTTTTGTACTACTGATAAAAAATCCAATTTTTAAAAATAGCCTAGGCAACATATTACAAAGTCACCAATATCTGATGATACAGATGGTTTAAAAAGTAACCCTGAGGTAAGGTTAGAAAAAAGGGGATCAAAGAAAGTATCAATGCTAATACTGGGCAGAAGTCACATTACAAGAGTCAAGAAACCCTCAACAGAGAGACCAGCCAACTATCCACTCTTGCTTTGTCCCAGAAATCTCCAGCATACTCTATCACAAAGCACAGTGAAAAGCATACGCTATTCTCAAAGCACTAGTGAAATTTTATGATACTTCTGCAGACTGACAAAAAAAATTACTTACTTCGAAGAAAGGGGTGGCATAGGGTGCTACCACACTGCGACAGCCTTCCTTTACTGCTGGCTACCCTTTCAGCTTGGAATCTGAAAGGCTGTTTGAATGGCAAAACAAATAAAAAACACCTTGGTCATAACGAGTACTGTGGATCTTTCATGAAATAAGCCATAAGCTATAGCACAATCTTCTACCCCTTTAAGAACATTTGTTAATCATCCTGAGTGACAATCTAAAGTATATTATGTAGATTACTGCACTCTTAAAACGATTTTCCCAAACATGATTTAAGTTAATTGATGAACATTCATTACTATGCTTTCAGGTCTGGTCTTGCATGGATTGGCCCCAGACATGCTAGCCAGACTTTGACTATTTTTGTGTCTTGTAGATTATCTCTATTATCTTCACCAGGCTGTTATCTGTTTTTTCTTACAATAGACACTAGGCTAACATCCTACTATCCAACCCCCAGGACACCCCCTTTAAACCTCCCGCTCATAATCTATTTGTTTCTAATCCAGTGCAGGTTTAGAAGCCAGATAACTTTGCTTGTTAAAAACACTTTAAATAAATACCAACACATTCTTATTAGGGGTCTCCAAGGCTCTCATAAGCTTTAAGTTGCAGACTGGGACAAATTGGCTATTCCAGGCCTTTGCTGTTCATTGTCTGGTGCTTGAATAAATTTTAATAGGTCAATAACAACAGTGTAGGCAAATCATTTGGATTAGAAAGAACCCAAGTAACAAATCCACAACTACAAGAGAGGAAGAGATCATTTGGAGGGACCCTTGTATCTTCAAGCAATGTTCTACGTACTTTAATTGTGATCATTTAATAAGAGGAAGGGGTTATTACTTCCATTTTCTGTCAGAAAACCAAGGGTCAGGGATTAAGTAGTAAATTGCCCAATACTGTAACTGAGAAACAAAGTATTAGCCTAGGGGCTCTCTGATTCCAAAACCCAAGGCCTTTGCACTACATGAGATTGCTGTCCAATTCTGGTTCTCAGTATAACTAATGTTTTTACACTTTATTCCCAATCCCTTCACTGGAACCTGATTCATTCAAGTCTGCTTTCTTTCCTTAACCAGTTTCTGTAACTAAAGGGCAATAAGTAATCAAATTAAGGCCAAATGAAGCTTAGCTCTACAAGTGTACATCTGTTCAGCAATAAACACGTTTCTGAAAGACTGGCCATATCTTGTTTATACAGACTATGCAAAACTGGTGCCAATTCCCCCCAAAATACACCAATTGTTCCCAGTGACAGAGTTAACACTTCACATCTTCCCCAGTGCTGTCTGCACTACATGTGATAGAAAGCATGGCAAGCATATTTGAGGAACGGCTCAGTAACACATGCTCCCTCAATTTGTACACTAACAACTTTCTTACTCCAAACACTGGAGAACATGACTTTCCACTTTTCTAATTCCATTAAGGAAAAGGGGTGTACTTTTTTGCTGACAGACACTTTATTGCCTAGACCAAAGCCCGACTCACAGAAAAAGCTGTTTGATGAATAAATGCTACTCGGTCAATACAAGTTATTTGTTGAATAAATGCATACTTCTCCTTAATTGGCTTGGAATTCTTTACATTTCACATTTTCTGACACACTTTTGCAAAACTTAGTGGAAAACATCTTCCCTCTTACAAAAACTAAGGGCCTAAAAATAGCTGTTCTATACACATCAAAAGACTAGGAATCTTAAAAGACATGAACCTCTTCACTCTCTAAAAATGACTCTTGTCCCAAGAATATGAAATCTCCATTTGCAAAATGTAAAAATTCAATAGGTCTTTGGCTAGTTTATGTAGCTAAACTGAGTTTCTCCATTCACGTATATTCTCCCAAATGTGAAGTAATAAGATTATAGCAACATGATTCTAATATTTATTACATTAAAATGAAAATGGGACCTCTTGCCATCTTGAAGTAGAATAGAAATAACCTTTGTTCCTAAAGAGAAGTTCTGTTGAAATACACAAAACCATCACCGATATTCCTACATAAGAGTTAAAAACACATGCCAAGCCTGATAAGTCACAAATAACAGGAAATTACCCTGCACAGTTTCTTAAAAGACTATTATTTCATGAAGCTTACAGACTGCGTGGAGACATGACCACTTATGACTAAGTACATGTAGGTTACAACCTTGAAACACCAAACTTTTGTTGAACACCTACAATGCTTGTAGTCGCACTTTAGAAGGTGTGGCAAAGTATAAAAACTAAGCTGTAGGAGCAATCTCTTACTAAAACCCCAAAATGAACATTTCCAATCACATTCCATTAAACCTGGCCAGAGAATTGCCTTGAACTCAGTTAAATCCAGTTAATATTTACAGTAAGTGTGTAAGTGGGTACTCACTTTAGAAATGCCCAAAGGTGTGAACTATTTATATTTACTACCACAGCCAAGTTTACCGCAAAGGCTAAGGAACTTTAAAAATTAAAGTATTACTTTTGAATTTAATATAAACGTTTGCTAAATGACCTTTTGGCAGAGGAAATTCTTTAAATATCTTGTGTGGGTTTTCTGAAGGCAAATTTTTAAAAAACCCTCAAACTATGATACATTTATGAAGCCCATTTTAAATTCTTTCTCACATCTCTGCTGCATTTGCTTCACTAATTCATGTATTAAAAACTGCTGAAACTCCATTTAACTATTTGACTAAGTTCTCTGTAAGATGGAAACTTTTTGAAAGGGGGTTAAAATAGAAGAGCAGATTTTCAGCATAATAAGAGCAAATTCATTATTAGGCTCAAGAAAAACATCCTATCAGTGATTCATTCAAACGAACCTATCAGGTTCAATTCATATGAAGTCAGAAGAGAGAAAAGGAATTTTGGAAATTCATTCACATTTCAAGGACCATTTCTAAAAAGGTGAATTACTTCCAAGTTATTTATTTATTAACAATTATTTTACACATATCGTTTTAAATTTTTCACATACCAAAATTTAAGAGTATCAGCTGTGTGCGTGTTTGTGAGTACACACAAGCCATGGAAAACTCGAGACTACTATGGTTAACAAAGGTTATCGGACCAAAAAAAAAAAAACTATGACAAGACAGGACTAATGGAAAATGCTGCTTGCAAATTCGTTTCACCTGGAGTTTTTTTTTTTTTTTTTTTTTTTTTTTAAGGTATGGTTGACACTACACTGGTGGTGTTTTGCTTTTAAAGGGTCAAGAGGAAGGAATAACAAAACCAACTCAGGTATTCTCTTTCTGTTTAGGATCAAAAGGAAATCGTAAGGGTAAGTAAAAGACAAAAAGTACTTGACCCAAGGACAGTATCCCCCTTCCAAGAAAACAAAATAAGATGCAATTTTGAAAACCAAATTTGAAATACGTGAAATCACTTAGAGGGCTTTCCAAAGGCGTGCGATAAAAACTAATAGGCTCCACCCGCAGAACAACTTTCACAAGTGAGTGAAGGATGATCACAGAGTATCAGCTGTGTGCGTGTTTGTGAGTACATACAAGCCATGGAAAACCCGAGACTACTATGGTTAACAAAGGTTACGGGACCAAAAAAAAAAAAAAAAAAAAGTGGAAGCAAAATATTACGCGCCCCTAACACAGCTTCCCCACAACTCCAGAAACAAGAGCTCTGGCCTTTCAGCTTTAAAAATCAGAACCACAAACTATGGAGCATGCAAGCCGCGAGTGGAAGGGACGCAGGCAGCGGCAGCCCCCGCCCCCGCCCCCGCCAGGCTGGGCGGCAGCACTGACCGCCAAGCCCCGTCCCTCCCGGGTTCCCCGGCCCCCAACCCGCACGACCCGGCCCGCGCACCCACAGCCCCCGAACTCGCCACACCCCAGCCCCCACCCGCCGCTGCCATGTGACACGGCCCATCGTCCCAAGCCGCCGCCGCACACAAACACACCCCTAGCCCGAGACCCGCGGGCGCCGAGGCTTTACCTGCACGGAGGCGCGAGGTCCCGCCCCGTCAGATCCGGGGGGTCCGGGACCTTTTGTTCCTTCCTCTTCCGATGGGATGGAGGGGGCTGGGAGGGGAAGAGGGGAATGGGCGATTGGAGGCGGAACTGAAAACACTCCCGGCCGCCGTCTTCCCGTCCCGCCCCCAGCCCCGGGGCCCGGCCAGCCGCCCCGGCGCGCGCCAGGGGAGGGGAGAGGTGGGGGCTTGGCCGCCGCCCGCGGGGAAGGAAGGGGTGAGGACGCGCGCACCCGCGCCGCCCCTCCTCCCCTCAAGCGCGCGCCCGCAGCCCTCCCGGCCGCCCGCACGGCCGCGCCCTCCCCCGCTGCCCCACCTCCGCTTCCGCCCTCCGTCCTCCGCCGCCGGCCGCCGTGCACCCACCTCCCGGCGGCTGGCGGGCTGCTGGCTGGCGAGCTGCTCCTCCGCCACCGCGGCCGCGCGGGTAGACCCGCCTGCCACCCCGGGCCGCGGGCCCCGCCGATTCGCCGGCGCAGCCCCGGGGCTGGCACCCTGCCGCCCGCTGATTGGCGCCTCCAGCCGCCCGTTAGGGCGCGAGGCACCCTGGCCGAGCGCCGCGCGGGGCGTGCACGGAAGACGGAGGGAGCGGAGGAGGAAAGGAACGAGGCCGAGAGCCGCGGGAAGAGCCAGGGGGCGAGCGGGGCGCGGGGAGTCGCTGGCCACCGCCTCCCCACCTCCCTTTGCTTACGGCCCGCCCCGCCTCTCGGCCGGACCGGCGGCGCCCGCAGCCAATCAGCACGCGGGGAGCTCGGGGTGTGAGCCGCGCGTCGGGGGCCTCGAATCGGAAGGGAGACGTCGCTTGCTGATTGGTCCCGCCTCCCTCGTCTAGCGTGAGGCGAGGCGGGGCGCGGCCGGGCGGGGCGGGACGCCCGCGGTTTCGCTTGAGTTGGGATTCGGTGCGCTCCCATCGGGGCTCGGGGTTGGGGAGGGCCCTGCTGTGCTAGAAAACGATCCCCGGCGACTGCGGGATCCCTCGCCAGCGCTATGGGGTGGGTCCTGTGGGGGCCTGCCGCCTCTTCCACCGTCGTCGTGAGGCCGGAGCGGACACGTGCTCATGCCACGGGGAGGCCCTGGGCAGCCCAGAGGGCGCGCCTGGGAGAGAGGGGTTCTGGAGAAGCCGGACGACCTGGTGTGCAACTGGGTGCGCCCTATGCAAATGAGTGGGCGGGGCCCTCGTGCTGCGGAACGAGAGCGGGTTCGCGATGTAAATAAGCCCGGAGCTGGGGTCTTTCGAGACCAATTAGGCCCTGGCAGGGGACGCCAGGTGTAAGTGTTTAAACTGAACCTTGGTTCCTTCTTCAGTAAAAATGTTACCAAGAATGCATGTCCGGAAGGGTCTTTGTGAAGTCTAAAAGAAACGCCTGTCACGATGCCCCTTGATGGTTGAGCTGTCTTCCCTTCCTCTTTTCTCCACTGTTGCGCTGTTAGGCCCGGGTCTGCACATCTGGCCTACAGGAGGCAACGGGCCCTACACTTAACGACTGCCCAGGGCATAACCGCACCCAGGGGAAAGCTTGTTGCTTTTACCCTTAGGAACACCCAAGCCTCTGCTGACAAAATATTGAGCCCAACTAATGACATCAAGTATTTACTATGCACCCACTGTGACACAGGCGGGGAGCATCGTAGAACTAAAGTTGAAACTTAGATCTCATACAGGTGCCAGAGACAAGACTAGAACACAGTTTTCTTGGCTGCCTGTCCAGAAACTGGATTACTTTATAGATTCAGTTGGGGACTTCAGATAAACGAGCTGGAAAGAAGCACTAGCAATACAAATCAGTAATCAGGAAGTACCAAATGAGCACTTCAAACAATAAGAGTTTTTGAAGTATACTCTTTCTTCTGAGAAATGAAGGTGTCCCTGAGGAGGGTGCCTTCAGATGGATCTTAAGAGCGATGTGGCCATCCCGAGTCATACAAGTTTTCCAGATGTCCTTTCAAAATCTCTGTCCTTTCTACCGTCTCCTCACACATGGAGGAACTTTTCTCAAGCGAAAGTTTCGAGGAAGAGCATGAACCCAGGAATCAGGCACATTGTAGCTTTGAGTACGGCTCTGTTCCATATCTAATCTTTGGCAAATGGAACTCACCTGCAGCCATACTTAAATATAGTTGTGTGATAGTTAAATAATAATATGAAAGTAAATAGCATAGGACTTTGAAGTTCAAGGAAACTGTGATCATTAACTTCTCTTCTGCTGCATGAAACATTTATGCTAAGACAAACCTACTCAGCAGAAATTCTTCCTCCAGGTATTTCCTTCCAGGGTGGTTTCTTCCATTGTTAGTTGAGAGGCAGCTCTACTAACCCCTTAATGAAAAAGGTTTGTGAAGGAAACCCAGGAAGCTAATTGGTGGAGCTGTCCCACCTCCTCTGCCTTGTTTCCTCTTTCCAGAGTCACTAGGGAGGATGGTCTAGGGCAAAGGCTGTTCAACTTAAAAGTAGGAAGGCTGTTTCTGGTTTTGGGTCTGTCTTCCTGCTAATGGAAGTCAACTGTTGTAATATGAAGTAGTATGTTAAAAGCTACCCTGGTCACACAAGTATTCTTTCCTATGTGAACAGGGTGTGGATTTGGCTGTCCACCTGAATAGTAGGAATAGGAACAAAAGCAGGCCTAGCTGGGATTCCAGAAGAATGTGCTACCGGTATGGGAGTTAGGTGCTTTGAGGTTACATGAATTGAGTGGGTAGTATGCCTGAGGTCTCAGACCATTTTTCCAAAGTCTCAGACTTTGGGTCCAGAACTCTTTCATTTAGGAAACCTTCCAGGACATCAATAATTGAGGAAGAGGGAGGAGGGACAATTTGGCTACCAATGCAATCCCCAAGGGGCTTAGAAATGGGAGCGTGCCTACTGTCCCCTCTGCTAGAAATGCATCTAAACCAAAGTGGGTCAAGACAGAAACTGAAGGCACATAGAGCAGGGATTGCCATGGCAACAAACAGCTTGGAAATCCGCTAGGGTACCTCAAGATCTATCAGTAGGTCCCTATTGTATAAATTAGATTGAATGAGTCTTATTTTATATGGATAGAGACCAAGTTTGACCCTTCATTACACATGACGCTGCAAAATCAATTAAATCTAAATCAATTCAGAATCCAATTCAAAAGTGGTTAAGTGCACTAAAGACACATAAAAATGATAACGGTGGTTGCTTCTGGAAAGAGCCTGAGGGTCGTAAGTGGAAAACTTAAATTTCGTCATTGTTTCTTCTGTAGTTTAATGTTTTAAAAAATGTAGTTGTGATTTTTCAAAAAACAACTCTATCTCCTCTCTGCTAAATCTTTAAAGCCCTTTCTGGCTTCCCCAGCCCAAAGCTATATCACTCACATATGAATTTTCTCTTATAACTACAATGATATACATACCATTACTTTATTTTTATTAATATCTTGGTCATTTAGTCTTGAGCAGTTTTTTTTTAGCTTCTCCTGTGTATACAAACTGTCTCCCCATCTAGAATGTAAATCTCTGAAGGAAAAGGACAACTTAGTTTTCTTCCCCTGCCCTTACCAAAGCACTAAGTAATTGAAGAAAGGTAAAATACAGCATTTGTATAAAAGGAAAACGTGTCACAGGTCTGCAAACATTCTACGCAGCTTTGTGCCCATTCTTCCTGTTTATAGTGGCCCTCCATACAACTGTCAGGTCTCTTTTCAACATCAGAGCTATACATTTGCTCATCTTAGTAGGATTAAATTGTAGTGAGCATTACTACATCTTAAGGAAATATCCAGTTAATTGCAGCTGAAAGGACACTGATTAAATGAGATCTTCTAAGTAAAAATTGTAAAGAACAAATCTGTGGGGTTACTTTTATTGTAAATGATAAGAAATCCAACACCAGCTAGATTTTTATGCTGATACAATGAAATTTCAGGTTCCAAATGAATTTATGTTCCAGATATGAACATATGCGCCCCCCCAATACACATGCACACAATCATTATTCACGTTAGTTTTTAGTATTTTACATCTGATAGGAAATGCAGGAGACAGGAATAAGGCATATATGACAAAAAAAAAAAAAAAAAACTTCGAATTTAACAAGTGTTCATGCACCTACCATAAAAGCATTGGTTGATCATAGTGGAAAATTCTCACTCTTTGACCAAAGTCATTTGAGAAAATAAGACAAATAGGATTTTTTATAATTGAAGAGAGAAAGAGATTAAAAGGGAAGTTGGCTCTGATAGAAACATATATGCAAAACAAATTATATTTCTTATTCTCCAGGCATCTTATATTTCTCATCTATACACTTAAATGGATAAATAATCATTTAGACCATTGGCTAACCCAATGACTGTTCAAATATTACTTGGAAAATTACAATACAATTCCAATGCAATGAGCTCTCCCTTAAAGGCATTTAAATATCTGAGATCTACATATTTTGGAAGAAGAATAACAGAGGCCAGTGTCTAAACCCTCAAAGAACAATATACAAATTGTTTAAAATTCTGTTGTGAAGGGAGATCATTTGGTAGTCATATGGCAACAATAGGGCCTTATGCCTTCATTATAATTGTCTGTGGGTGACAATATTGACTGAGCCAGGCTGCTGCTAGGCAGGATAAGTGTATGAAGGTATAATACTCTTGGAAAATTTCAAGCATATTAGCATAATTGCTCTGATGAAGACTGAAGAGCTTACTTAACTTAGCTGACTAGAGTAGACAATAGATGCATAAGCAGTGTCCTAATTATTGACTTAATGAGTCCCAATTGTTTGTCCTTACTGTAAACGGTCCTTGCTATGAAACAGACATTTTGCTGAAGGAGTCTGACAATTGTGTTAGCTGACAAGTGGCCAGAATGTAATTAATGGTGGGAGAGAGCCAATTACTACTGGGTCTTAAAGACTTCACTGGTGAGTTTCAAGAATAAATTATATAGCTATATAGAGGTTTTATATCAACTCCTCCTTGCCTTTGTAAAATCATGGAGCCTGATTCAGTGCTCTTATTTTGCAGTTGAGGAAACTGAGGCCCAGGCTTCCTTCTTCAAAGTCCTGTGACCACTTAGTGCCAGCGATTGTGCACATAGTAGCTGCCTTTTTTGCTCTGGCACTGCCCACACTCTTCTTCCTGTTCCTGGTCTGCACGCACATCCATGCTGCAAAACGACACTTCTGAACTCAGAGCTCTACGAAACTCCAAGTTCCCATTCCTTTTTATACATATGTCCTCACCAACTATTTCATGGTGAAAATAGAGGCAAATATCCTACCCATGCCTAAACCCCCAGTGATGGGCAGATATATCTGTCTCCAGACCCACTCTTCCAGCCACTTTCTTCAAAAGCCTTGCCTCTCCCTCTGGAGAGGCTTTTTCCTCCACTTACTCTCTGTTCCTTTGCCCACCTTGTCTAGGTTGCACCCCCTCCCAACAAACGTGTGTCACACTCTATCACATCACCTTTAAATGTTTTTCTTTAAAAACTTTTCTCATTATGTAGAATCATCATGTCCACTTATTCGGTACTGAATTATCACTTGTCACCCCTTAACACTTAATGGAAGCTCTAAAAGAGCAGAAAATATGTCTGTTTTGTTCACCATAGTATCCCTAATTAAAGCATCCATGGAGGCACTCAATAAGTATTTTTGAATAGATGAATAATTTTCACTTAACTCAAACTCAGCATATCCAAATGGAACTGATCATCTCCTTCTGTTTTCCTATCTGGTTATGTCTTAGTCCAGTTCCCTAGAAAACAAGCCCTGATGCAAGGATTAAGTGTTGATGCTTTTTTTTAGGAGGCATAATCCCAGGGCAGCAATATGAGAAAAAAGACAAGAAAACATGGGGAACAAGGTACAGCAATGCATTACTATGCTAAACACTACTCCATGAAAATCCTTAAAGAAATACAGCCTGTGTCTTGGGCAGGTCCAGCCCCTTAGCCATACGGGACATCTCCAGACAGGCAGTATGGAAAAATCACACCATGAAACAATGTGAAGAAGGAAGGAATTTTATCCTTGTGTCTCCTATCTCCTGTTGGTTATCGCTTGTCCCTCAGGGAGTTAAAATTCCCTCACTTCCCAGTTGTGTTACCCATTTTCTTTGACAGTCACTCAGAAAGCCAGGTCCCAATCCTTGGAGTTCAGAACTGGTGGGAGGAAACTGTGGGTGTGTGGCTAGTTGGCCTCAGGCAGTTAAACCACAAGGGACTTAACCTAAGTGTCTAGTGGTAGCACCTGAAACAGAGAAGAGGTCAAGGGTCCCAGAGACCGTAAGTCCCAGAAAATCTGAGAAGACATGTACATGAAGGCTGACATATAGTAATCATTACTACAGCAAAGGTAAGACCAGGTTCATTTTATCCACTTCATTATACACGGCACCTACCACATTGTATGCTAATTAAACTTTTATTGAATAAATGCCTGCATAAATGACACTGCCACCTGCCAGGCCTACTTAAACAGAAATCTTGGAGTCATCCATGGTCTTCCTTCTTTCTTAATTCCTATATATCAAAACAAAGACATAATTTCCATTGGTTTACCTCCTTAATATATCTCAGATCCAATGCCTCATCTCCAAGCTCACTGCCTTGGTTCAGACTTCATTGTCTTTCATGGGAATTATTGCTGTAGTTCCCCAGCTGGTCTTCTTGTCTCTAGTCTTGCTCCCTTCCAATTCATCCTTCTTCCTGCTGCCAGAATTTTTTTTTAATAGCATATTTTCTAAATATAAATCTGGTATCACTACCTTGATTAATAGTGTCCTTCCTATTTTTTTTCCAGAATAAAATCAAGACTGTTTAGCATAACCTAAAAGACCTTCATGATCCATCCCATGCCAGTCTCTGTAGCATCACATCTCAACACTCCCCACTTTGCTCCCTTTTCCCCAGCCAGACTGAACTCCTGACAATTTCCCTAATCACCATGTTGTCTAATTCCACAGTACCTATGCTGTGCTCTTTGTTCTGCTAGAAAGCACTTGCCCTATGGTGCCTGATCAACTTCTACTCATCCTTCGAAGCTCTGTATAGAGCTTCAGTAGCCTCATTCATCCATTGATCTCTATCCATACTTATGCAGACACACACACACACACACACACACACACACACAGACACATTCAGTGTTCATTGTAACGGCCAGGATTCTTAGTTGCAAGCAACAGAGGAAACTGACATTGGCTGACTTAAGGAAAGAGAGAATTTAGTGAAAGGATATTGGCTGACACAATTGCTGGGAAGGCTGCAGAAACAGACTCAGATAAGCGGGAACAAGGAAGGCTGGCCAGCAGCCAGGAACACAGCCAAAACACAGGACAGCAAACTGGGGGAAAGAGGTAACCATCACAGCCACCACCATTCCACACAGGATACCACAGCTTTCACTTCCAAGTCAGTGCCACCGGGCACTACCCACCATTTGCTACCCACCACTCTCAGTATCAGCACTGTTGCTCCTGGCAACCAGATGACACTGCAGTGCCTATTACTGCCATCAGAATTGTTTCTTCACCACCTGTATTTTGCATTCCTAGAGCCCTGTCTTTGAATCCTGGGGCAGATTCATTAGGTCAACCAAGCTTAGCCTATGTTGCATGCTCTACTTGCAGGCAGGGTTGAGAAAGTAAGGAGCTGACATTTTGGGAGCCTTCTATATTATATTTGGGATTTGCTTCTCTCCAGTAATCCTTAGAGAATTATCTAAACAAAAGAAAGGGGGCCAGGTTCTGGGGAGCCCCTAAATGACAAATGTCCACTGTGTTCTCAAAATTGCTCAACAAATAAATTGTGCATCTACCTGTGCCAGGTTGTCTTTGAGGCACGAAAATGAACAAAGTGACCACTTCATATCCGCTAAGATGTCTATGATCAAAAAGACAGAAAAAAGCAAGTGTTCCTAAGGGTGTGGAGTGCCAATGTAAAATGGTGCAGTCCTTCTGAAAAACAATCGGGTAGTATTAATACCTCCAAAGATTAAACAGGGTAACCATATGATCCAGCAATTCCACTTCTAGGTATACACCCAAGGGAAATAGCAACATATGTCCACCCAAAAGTGTTTACGCAAATGTTCATGGCATTCATAAGACCATAAAATAGAAAACATCCCAAATACCTACCAACTGATGAATGATAAACAAAATATGGCACATCTATACAATGGAATATTATTTGGCCATGAAAAATAATGAAGTATTGAGACATGCTACCATGTGGATGAATATTGAAACTTGAACCATTATGCGAAGTGAAAGAAGACAGTAGCAAAGGTCACATAGTGTGTCATTTCATTATATGTAACATCCAGAATAAGCAAATCTGTGGAGATAGAAATTGGATTTGTGTTTGACAAGGTCTGGGAGTGGAGGTGGGGTGGGAAGGGGAGTGACAGCTCACGAGCACAGGATTTCTTTCTGTGGTAATGAAAATGCCGTCAAATTAGATTGCAGTGATGACTGTATAGTTCTGTGAATATACTAAAAACCACTGGATCATATACTTTAAATGAGTGAATTGTATGCTATGTGAGTGATGTCTTAATAAAGCTGTTTATAAAAAATGAATACAGGGCCGGGAGCAGTGGCTCACACCTATAATCCCAGCACTTTGGGAGACTGAGGTGGGTGGATCACGAGGTCAAGATTCAAGACCAGCCTGGTCAAGATGGTGAAACCCCATCTCGACTAAAAGCACAAAAATTAGCTGGGTGTGGTGGCAGGTTCCTATAATCCCAGTTACTTGGGAGGCTGAAGCAGAGAATTGTTTGACCCCGAGAGGCAGAGGTTACAGTGAGCCGAGATCGTGCCACTGCACTCCAGCCTAGGCGACAGAGCGAGACTCCATCTCAAAATGAAATAAAATAAAAAATGAATACAATACAAATTCCTCAAGGTGCTGATGTGCTTGTGGGCCAGCAGAGTTAACAAGGTGGCTGCCAGTGGCTACTGGTTATGCCTGTAATCCCAAAGCTTTGGGTGGCCTGAAAGGATCACTTGAGGTCAGGAGTTCAAGAACAACCTAGACAACATAGTGGGACCCTGTCTTTACAAAAACCATATTTTAAAAAAGAGTTAACAAGGAAACAATAAGACTTCAAGTTGTGGCAAGTCTTTCCCTCACATCTGTTCCTTCCTTCACACCTCAAGACAGAAGACATACCTTGCTCCTTGCCAGAGCACTTACTTACTATCTTTTTAAATTGCTTTTCTCAGAACAGTATGATTCTTGACGTAGGAATCTGTGTGTCTTTGAACTTTGGGTCACCAGGACCAGCTGCAGTGCCTAGCACACAGTAGGCTGAATAGTTGTTTGTTGAATGGTGAATAAATGAGAGAACCAGAACTGGAATCTGGGTGTCCCAAGACCTAGACCAGATTCCTTCCAACTACACTTGACCATACTGATGCCAGAAACAAATGCTTTTCAAATCTGACAGCTAGCCAGAGAGACTTCTACACCACAAACAGTCACGTTTTCTACAAGCTGTCAGTTTCCAGGTATACGTTTATGTTTTACACTGTAAACATAATTTTGCTGTTTCCCTTAATTATTCTGTGTCCTTCGAATAATCTGTTTACTCACCTCATTTACAGTTCTCTTTCTTGCATTCATCACACAGCACCAGCATTGCTGTCATCTTTAGTGTCCTGTAATCGCAACTTCTCACCCACTAGCTGGTCAACACTGAGTTGGGGGCTTTCTGGCCTGTGTGCACAGGACTTCAAAGGCCCAGATTATTTAGAGATTTGGGTTTTCACTTACCAAGAAGTACAAAGAAGAACTATATCAGCAACTATTATGTAGAAAGCTATTTTTTTTTTCATGGCCTCCTGAGATTTAACTTTGCAACAGATATTTTGTACTACTTTTAAAAATCAGCTTTATTGGCCAGGTACGGTGGCTCACATCTGTAATCCCAGCACTTTGGGAGGCCAAAGCGAGTGGATTACCTGAGGTGTGGAGTTCAAGACCAGCCTGGTCAACATGATAAAACTCCATCTCTTCTAAAAATATAAAAATTAGCCAGGTGTGGTGGCGGGTGCCTGTAGTCTCAGCTACTCAGGAGGCTGAGGCAGGAGAATTGCTTGAACTTGGGAGGCAGAGGTTGCAGTGAACCGAGATTACGCCGCTGCACTCCAGCCTGGGTGACAAGAGCAAGACTCCAACTCAAAAAAAAAAAATCAGCTCTATTGAGATATAATCCATATACCATAAAATTCAACCAGTTAAACTGTACAGTTCAATGGCTTTTGGTATACACAGAACTGTGCAACCATCATCACAAGCTAATTTTATAACATTTTCATCACTCTAAAAATAAACCCCATAGTGGTGGCATTCACCCTCATTCTTCTCTCCCCGACTCTCAACCCTAGCCAACTACTAATCTACTTTTTTATATTTATGGATTTGCCTATTCTGAATGTTCATATGAATGGAATCATATAGTATGTGTTTTTTTGTGACTGGCTTCATTCACTAAGCATGTTTTCAAGGTCCAGCTATGTTAGAGCATGTATCAGTATTTCATTTCTTTATTTTATTATAGCTGAATAATATTCAATGATATGGATATACCATATTTTGTTTATCCATTCATCATCAGTGAATGGGCATTTGATTGTTTCCATTTTTTGTCTCTTATGAATAATGCTGCTGTAAACATTCACGTTTCTCTACTACTTTTTAAATCATAACTTTGTTTCAAAATTTCTTCCACCCCTCTGATGCTCTTGTCTCTAAGTAGGCTCTCCAGTAATTTATAAGGTTCTTCTAGGCTTTTTATAATTGATTATTAATAGTTATTGAAGGCCTAAGGTTTACCTGGCAAAGATTCAGCCTTTCTGTTACTGTAATTATTACCAATATATAAAATATTTCTCTGAACTAATGAAACAACTGTATCTCCAATGACATTTTGTGACCTGTTAAAAGAAACCAAGGAAGGCTGGGTGTGGTGGCTCACACCTGTAATCCCAACACTTTAGGAGTTGGAGACCAGCCTGGCTAATATGGTGAAATGCTGGCTCTATTGAAAATACAAAAGTTAGCCAGGTGTGGTGGCCTACTCCTGTAATCCCAGCTACTCAGGAGGCTAAGGCATGAGAATCACTTGAACCCAGGAGGCAGAGGTTGCAGTGAGCCAAGATCACACCACTGTACTCCAGCCTGGGCAACAGAGTGAGACAGTCTCAAAAAAAAAAAAATGCCAACGAGCCATGTTCTTGAAGAGTCTTCTCTATTAGGGACTGTGCACTGTACTAGGATGACAAGAATTAGGATATAGTCCTTGCCTTCCAGAATCTTCCATTCTGTTAGAGGAGACAATTGTAGGGGATGCAGCTCAACTTGTCTTGGTGGTCAGGGAAGGCCAGAATGGTACTGCTAGGGGTTAGCCAGGAAAAGAGCCAACAGAGCAAAGGCAAACATATGAGGAAGGGCCCAGATGTGAGAGGAGCGTGTCTGTATGAAAGGGAAGGAGAAAGGAAAGGCGAGAGAGGGGAGGGGCATGAGGAGATGTGGAAAGAAATGAAAGCTGAACCAGTAAAGAAGAGCTGTTAAGGGCTTTGAAAGCCAAGCTAAGGAAAAGTTCCTCTGCTTGAAGAGGAAGGATCCAAACAAATCAGCAGATTAAATATTCACTGAATGTTTGACCCTCTCAACACGAAACAAACACAAAAACTTATTGGAAAATGTAAAAAACCAAAAGGAATTCATGAAATACTACTTTTTAGTCTTTGCGTTAGAAGTAAATGTGTTTCTCTTTTAATCAAACTTTTCAAATCTGGCATCAACTTGTAATAATAGTAGTGTTTAAAATTATTTTCTTTTTATTATTTAACAAATATGTGTTTAGACCCTCCTATGTAAAAGAGATTACTCCAATCTCTGGGGCTACAAAATGTTTCACAATGCTTGGTTCCTCACTTCAAGGCATTAAGTGTTAAATCACATAAGAGGTACATAAAGAAATCAGTAATATTTTATATATTATACATAGTTAATAAATTTCTCATTCAGAAGAAGAGGCACTACCAAAGAATTCAAAATGTATCAACATTAATGTCCCTCATTGGCACAATTAGAATTAATTTAATTTTTTAAAAGATCCCTACACCAAGGGCCCTTCAACTAAGAAGGCTCTTAATTATTTTTGCTTTAGAAATCTTTTATCCTCTGGTCCAATTCAGGAAAAAAAACCAGAAGTATATTTTTTTAAAAAGCATTTATTAAACATTACAAGCAAAGTAGTGTCCTATGGGCTATGAAGAATATAAAGAAATGGTGGGCATGGTTCCTTCCCTCAGTGGACTTCCAGTTCTACTGGAAGTGGCATAGAGGAGGTCATGGGAGTGTTTATAGTCTTCTCTCATTGTGCAAGCTTCTTTTTATTTTGAGACAGAGTCTCACTCTGTCACCCAGGCTGGAGTGCAATGGCACAATCTTGGCTCACTGCAACCTCTGCCTTCTGAGTTCAAGCAATTCTCCTGCCTCAGCCTCCTGAGTAGCTGGGACTACAGGTGTGTACCACCATGCCTGGCTAATTTTTCATATTTTTAGTAGAGATGGGTTTTCACTGTGTGAGCCAGGATGGTCTGGATCTCCTGTCCTCGTGATGCACCAGCCTCACAAGTGCTGGGATTATAGGTGTGAGCCACTGCACCCAGCCACAAGGTTCTTAAAGCTCACTTTATCTCATTTGAATCTCCAATAACCCCATTAAGAAGGTCTTTTTCTCATAAATAACAGAAGTCCCCATAGAGGTAAAATAACCCAAGATCAACAAGCCACAGTGGACATTTCCAATTGACATGAAAACCAGGAAATAGACACCAACTGTGGTCACATGGACAACCGCCCAGTTCAGCCGAGTGAAAATGGGGTTGAATTCTCTTACAGCTGGCCTCAAGGGGTCTTTCTTGCATCTCTGCTTTTTGGTTCAAAGGAAAGTGACGAAAAGCCCTTTTGAGACTTGGGGGTGGGGCTGGGGCTGGGGCTGGGGCTAGCACTGTCTGGAGGCATCTTCATTCATCTGTCTGGTGGGTGATGCTGGCTGCTGGCCAGTACACCTAAACATGGTCTTTTGAGTTTTTGGTAAAGGGGAATGGATATAGAGAAACGGGAAAGCCCAGTGAAGGGAGATAGACATTTAAGAGAAGATTTTAATCAGATGGAATATAGAATATTTTTATAGATTGAAGGGAATAATCCAGTAGAAAGGGGGAAATGATAGTATAGGAAAGAGAACAGATAACAGTGAGAATGGCACTCTAGAGCTGGTAAAAGGAGATGGGACCCAGTGCACTGGGAAGGTTTAGCCTAAGACAACAGCTTGGACGGTTCACCTATTGCATTTCATCCTTGATGAGGACAAAAGTTTGTTCCTGCTCTTTTTATATACAAAGCACAGATATGTGTGCAGTACATAACCTCATGGCACAGGCAATTAGGAAAAAAGTATCTAAAAAGACTCTTTAAGGGGGAATAATGAAAAGAAAAGGTTGAGAAACACTGATCTATGGTAACTCAAGTGAAGGCAGAGAGCATATGAGTAGATATCAGTGTTCTGATGTTCGGTGTTTAGATGTTGGAAACGTGAAAGCTCTCTTCTGACAGCATCTATTTCCCAGTGAAATAAGGAGCAAGAACAACCAAATACAAGAAGGAGAAAGGGAGTTTTATAGGTTTGACAAGAGATGAAAACATTTGAAATTGATGTCTCAGAGGGTCAGAGAGGGAATTGACTAAAGACTCACTTGATGTTCATGGACTCTTTAAGGTGAGATCAGTCATCATGTTTGTGTGCTTTTCTCTAACCGCATTCAGATGCTCAGATCAGGCAGTGGTTGGGTTTCACCAGGGTTTGGATTTTACTAGGGGAGTACAATGGCTGGAGATATGAGCAAGGGCATCTCCAACAGAGTGGCTATAATAGTCCTCAATTCCTTACCCTCACTCTGCACTCCCTATAACAGCACGTGTTGTTGGCTTCTCACAGCAAGTACCTGCAGCTTTCCGTGGGAAGGCTTCTTGTTGACCTGTGTTAGAATAGTCCAGAAGTGCTAGGAAGCCCCTGGGAGTAACCTTTAGCTAACAATGGATGGGATACTACACTTTCCTTGCCCTTGAGGGGGGAATAATTCTAAGGACTGTTCCACACACCTGCTTAATAAATTCCCTGTATTCACTTCCTTCTCTTCCCTGTGTGACTTTCCTACTCCCCTCCCAATGCTTCCTGGGATCACTTCCTAAATAAATGACTTGCACTCAAATCTTTGTCTCAGGATCAGCTTCTGAGAGAAACAAACTAGGACACTGATGAACCATAGTTTCAAGCCAGGTGAGAAGAGAATTAAGTACATGATGGTGGTATTGGGGATGGAAAAAAGATAGGATTGATAGACAGTGAAAAATAATGGGATCAGTGGATTTGAGAACCCAATGAGGTCAATGAATGTTGGAGTTAGGATACTGGCAGTGGTGATTAGAGAGCAGGACACTTGAAACTGGGAATCTGCAGTTGTTGCTGAAGACAATGTTTAGGGTATGACCATGGAATTGTGTGACTTGGTGAAGTGGAGGGTAAGATCACTGCAGGTGAGGAATCAAGAAACTGAGAGGCAAAGGTAAAACCACCTATTGCAGAGGTTAGTTTCAGTCAGTTGCTTTCTACCTTTCCCATCGAGTTATCATGAAGATTGAATGATATAATTCACATAAGGGCATGAGTACAGAGCTAGGTACACAGGGTGTGCCTAATAAATGTTAGTAGAGGTTCAAAGATGGCCATGTGGTCCAAACCAAACCTTCCCAAGGATGTGTAACTTGATCCAGTGGAGAAGTGCTCTCTTTTCTCTTTGGCCGTGCAACACAAATGGAAGCAGAGACAAGATGGGGAGATTGCGGCAGTGTTCATTTCCCTGGAGTAAGTTGTCTCTACAGTCAGTAGACCCTTTGCCTACAATTACTCAGTTAGGTTTTAGAGTTAACAAAACTAAAAAGTTTAATGTTGTTATGCCTACATTAATTTGAGTTGAGTTCCAGTCATTGCCGACAACAATAAAAACAACTAAATGGCTAATAAGAGAATTCACCTCTTGCCTCAGACTGGCCAAAGTGGTCTAATACAGTGTTCATTCATGGAGATCCTTTAAAGCCCTTGAGAGGAGGGAGTGTTGTGAGGTTTAAAGAACATCTGATGACAGCTCAAACCTGAGTTTGTCTCAATTCTGCCATGTGCTAACGAAGTGGGCATTGTGCCTTTGGGTTTCATTGAAGAATCTCTAAAAGTCAGCCTTGCTAACTTATGTTGCAGCTAAGTTTTTGAAGGCACCACCTACTTCACCTCTCAGTATCCTCTCTATGATAGGCACAGGAGAAATTTATTTTAGAATTTGTTGCCAGAAGAACCTGACGTCTCTCAAAGAACTGGGAAGAGTTTTCTTTGTGAAAAGAGAGAACTCAGGAATCAATTGTGTTTATTCACTTTGGCTATATGGAAGCTCAAAGGCAAATATGCAGCTCAACATGTAGGACCTTATACTCTGCAATGTGAATATGGAATTTTTATGTTTTCCTCCTCATCTTAGGAATATGTTCAAATTTATATGTTTCTTAAACTCAATTTTAATATTGTATTTATATTTTACTATTTATTATAAATGCTATATAAAAATCCTTATTTATGGAATAAAGAAAATTATAAATAGATACACACAAGCTGGACATGGTGGCACATGTGCCTATAGTCTCAGCTACTTGGGAGACTGAAATGAGAGCATCACTTGAGCCTGGCAGTTAGAGATCAGCCTGGGCAACATAGGCAGACCCTGTCTTTAAGAAATAAAATAAAACATAAAGAAAAGAATAAGTATCCACACTAGCATTTAATCTGAGGAATATCCCTTCACCTTTTGTGTGATTTTTACTGTAAAATTATGCAGTTTAAATTTTTACTGGAGATGGTAAATTCAGAAGCATTCCTTTTACTAAAAAATATAGCAGTAATAGATGATGATTTAAAAAAAGAAACTAAAGTAATACAACAATACAACTGGACTCGATAACAAGATAAAAATCTTCATGATCCAGAAACAAAGTATAAACATCAAGAAGTAAATAGGGCTAAAACCACTGTGCTCTGGGCTTCAGGTCTAGAGGCAGCAGTCATGTCTAGGAGCTCAGTACTGTAGAATAACAGGACCAAGTGGACCCCACATGAGATTGGGTATTAAAGCCAGGGATATTTGCCTGAAAAAGAAAACTCTTGTTGATGCATATGTGAGCTTATAGCTTTTATAAAAGCAGAAGGAAACCCTAGGGAGGCAGAAGGCAGAAACATAACACAACTAGGAACTGAAACAAGCTGCCTCCTAGTGACTGGATCTGAAACATCCTCAGTGCCTTATAGGGCAGGAATCCCCCATCACAAGACTTTTCTGGACTGAGACACTGGCATGAGGGTGGGGGAAGCTAACTATAAGCTATCATAAACCTACTAAACAGGGAAGAGAGATAGAAACAAATTTCCCTCTCAAAATGATCCTACAAACTAAAACTATGATAAGGCATTTGAAGAAAGCTAAAAAGCTAAGAAAGACCAGAATAAAAATCAGTTATTAAAATATAATTTGCTTTATTAGATATATTTTAGGGGTTATTCTGAGAAAGATTAAAACATAACTATGCTTGGGATGCTAAAATCCATAGGAAAAACAAAGAAACAAGCAAGTGGCTGGGCACAGTGGCTCATGCCTGTAATCCCAGCACTTTGGGAAGCCAAGGCCTTAGGCAGATCATGAGGTCAGGAATTCAAGATCAGCCTGACCAACGTGGTGAAACCTCGTCTCCACTAAAAATACAAAAATTAGCTGGACATGATGGCATGCGCCTGTAATCTCAGCTACTCAGGAGGCTGAGGCAGGAAAATTGCTTGAACCCAGGAGGCAGAGGTTGCAGTGAGCTGCAATGGTTGCACACCATTGCACTCCAGCCTGGACAATAGAGTGAGAAAAACAAAAACGAAAACAAGAAAGAAAACAGGCAGAAATAAGAACTATATAGATAGGACAAAAAATTGATTATAAATTTTGAAATAGAAATATAGATTTTGAAATTAAAAAATTAGTAGGCCAGAAATGGGTACTGTTGATGAACAAATTAATAAACTGAATTACAGTATTACAAAATTCACTCAGAATGCAGCACAAAATATATAAAACGTTTTAAATAATAATTAAAAGGCATGGAGAATAAATTGAGAGACCACATCTAATAAGAGTTTCAGAAGAAAAGAACAGAAGGAATAAGGAAGAAGTAATAATTGAAGAGGTGGTAGCTAAAAATTAACCAGAATTAAGCAATGATATAGGTCCTTGGTTTGAAAGTGTGTTCCAACTACCAAGTAGGAAGAATTCAACTAAATCCCCACTTAAATTCTTTATAGTGAAATTGCATAAAGAACATAAAAATAAACAAAAATCTTTAATAATTAGTAAAGAAAATAATAGATCATCTAACAATGAATGATAGACTAATAATAAGCTTCTAATTGGAAAAAATTAAGGCCAAAAGACAATGGAATAATATCTTCAACATGCAAAGAAATATATTTGGCAAGCTAGAATTTTATACCCAGCTAAACTGTCATTCAACAGATGGCAAAATATAGGCACATACACATAACTTGAGAGAGTTTACCACCCTCAAACCTCACTAAAAGAGAACACTTAAAACTTTTAATCTAAAGAAATAAGAAGGAAGAAGAAAAAGAATAAAAGAAAGATAAATGAAGATATGGAATAGAAGAAAATACAATGAGGACAGAATAAGAAAATATGTTTTCATAAATTTAATTAATATTGACTGAAATAAAAATCCAAATAACTGATGATCCATGCTTATAAAATGGAGAGTAAATTAATATTCTGAATAATAAGAAGATTGAAAGCATAGTGTTCAATAGGAAAAGTGTATTCAAGTTCGTGTCATTTTTAAAGAAGGAGGTGGTCTAATCACCTCTTTAAGACCCCACCTCTTAATACCATTGCATTGGAGATTAAGTTTCAACAAGAATTTTGGAGGGACACCAGCATTCAAACCATAGCACCACCTAATAAATAAATTAGTTAAAAATTACTGGAAAAATATGGAACCTCAGTCATTGCCCTATCAGAGTTTACATTTGGCAAAGAAGAACAACAGAATCAAGACATTTTTTCAAAGGAGAAAGAAAATGTAAAATAGGCTCAGCAAACTGCTACCATGGCATAGTGGGCAATTAATATTTTGCCTGCCAGCACATCCCTTTCTTTAGGGAACTGTGTTCTCCTTCTCTACAAACCGTTCTTCTTCTACTTATAAGAATCTCATAGGGACTACCATATTCTTAGAGGACCTCAACTGTATGGCCATGAGTGATTGGTCCAGGCATGGGCATCTGACCTAAACTGTGACCATCAGAACTCTACCCAGGGCCATCATAAGTGCATATGGCACTTTTGTGTAAATTAGAAAAAAGTGGCCCTTCCTCAAGACACTTTATACCCTGTGTTAGGAAACTGTTGAAATCTACAATGTTTATGGGGGCATATGGCTCTCCTAGCTGTTTAGAGTAACTCCAACAGAAGGAATTTTGAATTTTAGACTACTAACAATATGATAGGCAGTATATCTCCAGTAAAGACAATAAAATTCAGGAGCTTAGGGCAAACATCCACCCTGATACGTGGAAAAGGCTGGTCTACAGTGAGACAGGATGAAGTCAATGTATGGGAAGAAGCCAAAATGCAGAACAGAGAGAGATAGTTCCAGTTATATTTGGGGTCATAATTCCAATTGTTCCTGAAGACTCACGTGTATCCCTTCCTCTCCCATTGTTTGGATGTTCAACTCTTTCTTTTTTTTCCACAAGCCAAAACATTCCTCTTTTGGCTTATGAAAGATCAAATAGAATTTTTGTTATTTGCAAATAATGCAGCTGTGAATTTAATTTCACTAATTTCCACATCCCTCAATTTTAAAGGCAAATGGAGGACGGCACATTAGCTGTAATCGCTACTTGATCAAGTATGATTTTTACACAAAGGGAAACAGCTCTGTGTCTGTCTATTCCAACCCAGTAAGTCGTTTCTCATTCTATGTCCATGTCTAAAAAGAAAATTACATGTTGGCTGCCTGCTTTAATTGTTTGTAATCACTGAAATTTGTAGTCCTGTCCTGTGGTGTGTTCTGAGACCTCTCCTCATGGGGCATTCTTTCACTGTTTTGTTGGCAGGAGTGTAGCAATTAGAAAATTAGGAAATCTATAAAATCCAGAGGGATATTAATTTTGGCATTTCTTTCCTTTAGTCAATGTTGTTGTTAGAAATATATAGGGCACTGGAAAAAAATTAAATGGAACCATGGGCTCTACCACTGACATACAAGAATCACTCACTGTCTCCATTGATGAATCCCACTATAGGAGGTGAAACCAATGAGTCTTTTCTTGGAGGGAGAAGGGAGGAGTTCCTCTTGCCCTCTGAGCTTGCTTAGAGGCCAGTATCTTTAGAAAGTCATCTTCTTCCCAAGTGCCTATGACTCTTAATTTGTAGTTACAGCCAAATATGCCGAACAGGAAGATTAAACCTTATTTGTGTATGTGCACACACACACCTGATCACAAGCAACTATAAAGTCATAAGACTAATTTTAAAACAAACGTAGCAGAACTGAAGCCATCTTTTTCTCCAACATCTTTAAAAGTGTGTTTGCTCTTTGAAAATAGGAAGGAGTCATCCGGAGCCACATTACCTGGCAAATCAGGTAATCCAGCTGCAGTAATTTGGGGTCCAATAAAAAAGTATTAGTAAGCTATAAGACTGGTTTTCTATGTGGCTCAAAAGCTGTTGCCAAAAATAATTTTCAAAGGAAACCAGAAAAGAACTTCCAGCAATGGAAGCATCCTTAGAACAAACCAGTAACCTTCTAAAGAGATTACATAGGAGGGGAAGCACTCATTTGGAAAGAAGAGGTTGTACATATGCTTGCCATTCAAAGATGGTTAAGTGATGAAAAGCACAAACAAGTGCATCTGCATGAGATACAGTGATATAAATACTTATGTTTCTAGAATATTCATCAAACGATTCTGGGAAAATTGGCAGTTTAGAAATAATCAAGTTAGATATTCTTCTTACAGTATATCCTAGAATAGATTCCCAACATATTAGAGAGAATAAATAAAATCATAAAAATTTTAGTGACTGAAAAATGTGACAGAAAATAGAGTCTGGGGACAAGTTTTCTAAGCATCAAATTATGAAAGAAATGAAAATTTTATAAGAGCAAAAACATTGTATAAGGCAAAGAGTTAATAGCCTTACTATATACAGAGCTGTTATAAAGTAATAAAATATTTTATATTTATATAACATGAGATGTTTAAAAAATGTTTAATCTTACTAGTCACTACCAAAACATTGCAATTTAAAAATGTCATAGCTGGAGTAATATTTCTAAGTACAATTAATGTGCTTTTTTCCTCTCTTAATGGTTCTGTGCATTTGACCTTACCCTAATCAGCCTACAAAATCCATCTGTGCTGGGTAAAGGTGAAGAAGACAAATTAGGGGTGGGAAGATGTCAGGTGGGGCAAATAGAAGTCTTACTGTAACAAAAAGCAAGAGTTAGTAATTTGCTTCTGATATCCAAAATTGGGTTTTATAGCATGGAGAGACAGACTTTATCAGAAGAAACAGGATTTCTAAATTTCTGCAGTCTCTTTCACTGTGGAAGAAAGTTTCACTCTGCCTATAACAGTTAAACTATGATGTCTGCTAACCTTATAGTCTAGGATGGAGAAGGGACAAGGAGGATATTATACAGACAAAAATAGATACATAACATTAATATATAACTAGTGATATATTTATATAAACATATTTACACAAATGTATCATATATTTATATAAACATATTTACATAAATATATCATATATTTATATAAGTATATTTACATAAATACATGTTAATATATTTGATATAAATACATAAATTTATATATTTATGTATACATACATATTTATACATATAAGTATAGATGTAAATATACTTATATAAATATATTTATATAAACAATACATATATATCCTCTGCTATATGTATATATACTGTATATCCTATATATACTGTATCTACTGTATGTATCCTCTGTATATACTTATATATATAGCAGATATTATACAGAGACAAATATATATAATATATAATCTATTTGTCTCTGTGTATATTTATATATATACAGAAACACAGAACATCTAAAGACAGACCTTTTCTGCTCAGGTGAAAGAACAAAGGAGATAGAGTGATGTAGTGCAAGAAGATCAGGTGTTGGATCCCTTTTATTTTCCTCTCCACATATGCCAGGCAGGCACTTACACATCTAGATAAAGTTGGGGAAGTGCAAGGACATTGGGGCTAACAGTTCATTTCCCTGGACACAATGCAGGAGAAACCCTACCTGTGGCTACTTTGAGCACAGAGGAAGCTGAGACAGGTTTGGCAGGAGACAGGCAGTTAGACAGACCATGTGCTCCTGGCTCTCCATGGTCTGCTCACAGATAGCAAAGGATCCACATGGAGCCAAATTCCCTGCTAGTGCAGAGAGGGTCAGGGGACCAGCAAAAACAAGTGGGACTCAAAGACCCCGGCAACATGTGCTAGCACAGAATCCCAAGAGGCCAGTTTAGGGTAGGTACTATTCAGCAGTTATAGGTTCAGATACAGTCCCTGGGCAGCTGACACCTTATGGGGGATTGGTCTCTGAGAAGTAAGAATTTATAAATTGAAAGTAGCCTGTTTTAACCAGAGGAGAGGGGAATACTATATTCACTGGGAAGCCGTAGGGCTCCTTACTATCCAGTGAGGAGCTGCTCATGGGGAATATCAGAAATACATTGATGATATATTAACATTGAATATTGACTAGCAGTTCAATATTAATCCAAAATGAAACCACATTTTAAAAATACAGCCAACTGTGACTTCAGTAATTTGCAACTTTGCTAACACAGTACTTTATTCTTTCTTCGTTTCACTTTCATGAGTTCTATTTTTTCTATATATATTTGTTTTCCAAATGTCTATAAAAGGAATCTAAAACAAAATTACCTTTTTATAAAAACATGTATCACCTCTGAAGTAAAAAATATGTCTGTAGCTGGGTGAGGTGGCTTATACCTGTAATCTCAGCATTTTGGAAGGCCAAAGTGGGAGAATTGCTTGAGCTTAGGAGTTTGAGACAGCCTAGGCAACACAGCAAGACCTCGCCTCTACTAAAAAGTAATAAAAATAATAAAAAATAAATAAGCCAGGGATGATGGTGCTCACCTGTAGTCCCAGCTACTCGGAGGCTGACTTGAGCCCAGGAGGTTAAGGCTGCTGTGAGCTTTGATCACCACTGCACTCCAGCCTGGGTGACAGAGCAAGACCCTGTCTCTAAATAAATATATAAATAAATAATAAAAATATGTTTATATATGAAACAAGATCAGAAGAGACTCTAGGGTAGTGTTTCAGTTAAAATTATTTTCTGTGAAGTGTACAACAAAAATTCAAAGATTAACAAAGTTGGGCTTCCTTAATGTTGTCACTTACCCATATGAGTATATTGCCTCTTTTTTAAAGATGAAAACAAGCCATCTCCTGCACTGATTTTCAATTATCTGTACTCTGGAAGTCCAACACACCCTTGCCTAATTAAGCATATGCTTCCTGGGATTAGCACAGGAGAGATTTACCGCCTAACGCAGCTCTCCCGGCTCCCAGCGCCATCTGTGCATTGAGCTGTGCCCAGAGTGATTTGGTGATTCACTGGAACCTGGCGAAGAGTCTGGCCAGACTCTGACAGAAAACAGGATATGGTAATTCTCTCGAGGCTTGGCCCCACTCTACTGTGGTTTCCTTGATACACTCTCTGATTCCTCAAGACCACCCTTCGGTTTTCATTGCTCTGCAGTGGTGTTTCTACACCCACACCCTGGTTCAGACAGAATGAATGAGACAGTACATTTGTGAGCTCATTACTTCTCCAAGATGCCCAGAGAACAGAGTCTGTTACCCAAGGTCACACTCTTAGCCAATGGCAGAATGAGGACAGGATGTAGGCACCCAGCTGTTCATCCAGGAAGACTAGAGCATTTGAGGAAAATGTCCACAGCCCAAAGAAATAACTTATTAACATGAACAGTCATGAACCCCCTTTCACTTTTATGATCCACTTGAGGGTGGCTCAAGTTCAAATTGATCTAGTCCCACATGGAATTCACTGCAAATAATTTCTAAATGTGGGCAGGATCGAATTGTATTTAAATACAGACTTTCTTCTTCCTGGGCCCCCCAAAGGCCTCCCTTTCCAGAGCCTCCCTACCCTTCCCCCATGCCTGCCAGTAACTGTGGTTTCTTGATAAGGCCGCTAAGGTTCATTATTATTATTTATACAAACACAATGCACAGAAGTAGAAAAGTACAACAAAAAGTAACTAGTGGAAAGTAATTCTTTTTCTTACCTTCAGCCACTCAGTGACCAAAGCACTGGTATCAGATTTTTTATATCCTCCTGGAGTTATTCCATGAATATACAAGTATACATATATGTCATCTTTTAAAATTGAGGAAGGTATGCTTTTGTTCTCTCTGTTTTTTTTTTTTAGACAGAGTCTCGCTCTGTTACCCAGGATGGAGTGCAGTGACATGATCTTGGCTCACTGCAACCTCTGCCTCCTGAGTTCAAGTGATTCTTGTGCCTCAGCCTCCCGAGTAGCTGGTACTATAGGCACGCGCCACCATGCCCAGCTAATTTTTTGTATTTTTAGTAGAGAGGGTTTCACTATGTTGGCCAAGATGGTCTCAAACTCCTGACCTCAAGTGATCCACCCACCTCTGCCTCCCAAAGTGCTGAGATTACCAGCATGAGCCACCGCACCCAGCCAGAGGTATGTGCTTTATACTGTTACCCTTGCTTCATCTTCGTTTAACATCTCTTGACTATTGTTCCATTTTAGCATGCATGAACAAGACAGCTATGTATTTCTGATGCCAAATACACCTAGTGCTTTAAGATCTGCCTCCAAAGCCATGGTATTCTGTGTCCATTTACATTCAACAAAAACTGTCATTTCTATTCCTTTCAAAGTTATGGCTGGGAGGATTTTAACAACTAATGGTCAGGAGGTAAGTAAGAACACCAAATATGTAAATACTGGATACTCTCCCTGTATCAGCCCTGTCAATTGCCGTATATCAGACCACAGAACCTGGCAACTCACAGTTGGAAGAGACCTTAGAATCATGTGGTCTGATTTCTTGCACAGGAAAAGAATCCCTCTCACATTCTTCCCGACAGTGTCACCTAACCTGTGCTTCAGCTAAGCTCCACAGGCATCCCTCTTCCTCTAAAAAGAAACCATTTGACTTCCAGAGCATTTAAAGTCCAGTCTTATATATATTTGTAATTTAATTTTTTTTTAGAGATGGGACCTCGTTGTTTTGCTCAGGCTGGTGTGCAGTAGTCATTCACAAGCAAAATCATAGGTCATTGCAGCCTTGAATTCCTGGGCTCAAGCTATCCTCCGGCCTCAGCCTCCCAAGTTGCTGGGACTACAGGCATGCGTATTAAAACTTGATTTCCTAGTGGCCCTTTGAGGAGACTGATGGCTTCGACTGTGGTACCTCAAGTGTTGTCTTCAGGCTGTCCTTCTCCAGGGCATTCTGCTGCTCTACTAGCATCCAGGTGTCCACATCCCCACTGTCCTGGGCAGCCACCTTGCTGCCACATTGTGTGAAAGAGAGGCACTGAGACCTGGCCACAGCCATGCAGCTGGGGCCTGACCAACACAGGGCAATAGGCACACAGTCAGGCATACGGAATAAAGGGTGGGGCTTGTGCCTTGCTTACGTTTTCCAAATATTTCCTGAATTTCCTGAGAAAACCCAGGATAAGTGTTATCCTATGAGTTTAGTGGCTGTATTTTCTGAGCCAAAAAGTGAACCTACCAATCACCAGCCAAATTGTTGCCTGCTATACAGTGAAGGCCATTCCATGCCCACCTATGCAGAAAGGAGCAGGCCTAAGGACTGGCAGGCTGATACATCAGCCCAGCGGCCCCCTGTGGCTCTTGAACGTTCATGAATAGCCTCTGAAAAGACTGCTTGGCCACCATTAGGAGTTGTGTTGATTCTGTGATTTGAAGTTATGATATCAATTTGATAAGAACTAAAATGATTATCCACATTTGTCTTGAGCTCACAGGGCTTTCAGTGGTGTGCCCTCCACCCTGACTTCGAGGATGAAACCGGATAATTATCACCCCGTGGCAGTAAAAAATGATGCTAATCAGTGCACAGCTGATGAGAATAACCAGCTACAGAGTCTCTCCACCTAGCTATAGGTGGCTTTTAAATTACTTGCTGAGAAGACAACAGACACACCTACATCATACCTGTCCAGGTGACCAGTGGATATCCTTAGGCTTGGATCATAGCATGAAGAAAGTCATAACCTCAGCAGCTCTAAGGGGCACTGTGTGATTAAAGAAAGACTTGGGTCATCCCTGTAATCCCAGCACTTTGGGAGGCTGAGGCGGGCAGATCACGAGGTCAAGCAATCAAGACCATTCTGGCCAACATGGTGAAACCCCATCTCTACTAAAAATACAAAAATCAGCTGTGCGTGATGACACAGCACCTGTAGTCCCAGCTACTCAGGAGGCTGAAGCAGGAGAATTGCTTGAACCTGGGAGGTGGAGGTTGCAGTGAAAGGAGATCGTGCCAGCCACTGCACTCCAGCCTGGGGGACAGAGCAAGACTCTGTCTCAAAAAAAAAAAAAAAAAAAAAAGAAGAAGAAGAAAGACTTGGGGCTCAGCATTGAGAGATGTGCACAGAGTCCAGACAGAGAGGCAGAAGAGGATTCATCTGCACTACCCTACCACTTCTGAGAAAGCATATGCATCCAAGCAGGAGTGCTTTTATTCCAGTTCTGGGCTCATTCAGCAACCTTCTGACAATGGATTTATTTTCCCAGTTACCTGGAAACCACGTACAGGTATCTGTGAAATACAGGCATAATTCTGAGCATGCTGATCCTAGGAAGGTCATATTTCCCAGGAAGTTAGTCGGTAGTCACACGGCTTTCGAGGTCCAACTTTATTAACCAGGAAAGTGAGAGCCTGTTACTGAACATCTGGTCAATTAAGGATAAATGGAAACAAACTGAGTTACTGTGACATCTCCAAGAATATGACAGGCTGGGAAACCCTGCCTATGTGTGGGCTAGTACTATCTTTAAAGGCAACGCTGAGTCCTGCTTTTTGGGACCCATTCCTAGGCTCTTCAATAGCTTTTTGGCACCTGACTCTCATTCTTTCTATCCTTCCTGCCCTCATCCCAGTTTCTTTCAACATTCATGTCAATTACCTGACACTGCATTTATTTCTGCCTCCTTGGCTACATGGACCTCTTTTCTACTCCATACCAGTGACAGTGCCAGTCTCACCATTTCACTCATGGCTGGGATTGCAGCTCTGCTCTGGTGAACTTGTCCTTGGAAGACCCTTTCTGTTTTCTCACCCACTCTACAACCTTTAACGAACACCCTCTTTGGGTGCAGACTCTATTCCATCAGCTCCTGTGATACTATACATGAACTTTTCTGGCTCCCTTCTTACTTATCTGATTACTCCTTTTCTTCTCTCGTTTGTTTTCTAACCCACTGTATCAGTCAGGAATTACATTTAGCTTCATATGGTAGCAACCCTGCTATAGTGGCTTAACAAAATAAAGAATTTTTTTTTGAGACAGAGTTTCGCTCTTGTTGCCCAGGCTGTAGTGCGATGGTGCGATCTCGGCTCGCTGCAATCTCCACCTCCTGGGTTCAAGCAATTCTCCTGCCTCAGCCTTCCAAGCAGCTGGGGTTACAGGTGCCCACCATCAAGCCAGGCTAATTTTTTGTATTTTTAGTAGAGACGGGGTTTTACCATACTGGCCAGGCTGGTTGTGAACTCCTGACCTCGGGTGATCCACATGCCTTGGCCTCCCAAAGTGCTGGGACTATAGGCATGAGCCACTGCATCCGGCCAGATTCTCTCTTTTTTTTTTTTTTTTTTTTTGAGACATAGGCTTGTGCCTTACTTACCTTTTCCAAATAGTTCCTGACTTTCCTGAGAAAGTCTCTGTCACCCGGGCTGTAGAACAGTGGCAGAATCATGGCTCACTGCAGCCTCAAACTCCTGTGTTCAAATGATTCTCCCACCTCAGCCTCCCCAGCAGCTGAGACTATAGGCATGCATCACCACAAAAATTAACAGCAGTTATTACGATTATGATTATTATTTTTTTTTTGTAGAGATGGAGTGTCGCCATGTTGTCCAGGCTGGTCTCAAACTCCTGGGCTCAAACTATCCTCCTGCTTTGGCCTCCCAAAGTGCTGGGATTGCAGGTGTAAGCCAGTACACCTGGCCTCGTTTTTCTTATTTCATATGAAGTGCATAGGTAGACAATCCAGGACTGGCGCAGTGGCTCTGCAATGTTCACAGTTTCCCAGGCAGCTTCTATCTTTCTACTCTCCCATCCTTAGCAGGTGGCTTTTGTCTTCATGATTAGCTATGATTACAAAATGGCTGTTCAACCTCTTGCCTCCTGTCCTCCATCCAGGCGGAATGAAGAAGGAAGCCACATGGAAGAAAGGCTGTCATTTACATGAAAAAAGAAAAACCTTCCCAGAAATCCCCAACATGCTTCCACTTAGGTCTCATAACTAGAAATGGTGTCCCATGCTTATCCCTACTGCAAAGGAGCTGGGAAATATACTTTTGGAAGCAGGAACATTGCTGCTGAGGGTTAAGTTAGTAAAGAAAATCAGGTAGATAACAGATTGCCAACTAGCAGGGTCTGCACACCTTCTACACATGTGATACTCTCCAGGGTTGAGGGAATCCTTAGCCTTTTGTTCTTTTCTATATATATACTTTACCTGTATCTAACTCTAGAAGCTTCCCTATTTCTGTCATCCCAGACTTGGAATCTTCCTTGATTTCTTCCTCTACTAAGCTCCATGCTCTGTTCAAATACCAAGTCCAATTATTTATTGCATGGAAATAGTTCTTATGTTCAGCTATTTTTGGGGTGTGGCCACTGTCACTGCCCCCACTTAAAGGTCAAAGCCATACTCCTCAGAGGTAAAGGATGGCAACAGTCCCCTAACTCCAGTCCATGCCTTTGGTGTCTTCCCCATTCTACTCTTACCTATCACTACCATACTCCTATTTATCACCTACACTGTGACCTTGTCACTCCTCTGCTCATAACATTTTGTATCTCTATGTCACCCACCAGACAATGTCATCCGGGCAGGATGGCATTTGAGACTGCTAGAATTTGGCTCTCATGTACTATTCTAGACTTCATCTCACTACTCTGCCACTGAGCCCTCAAAACTAGCAGGTGAATTCACCAGTGCATTCTACATATCTCTTGTGTTCTCCAGCCTTTGCATCTTTGCTCACATTGATCATCTGTCTCCTTTTATCTCTATTTCTGGGTCTACCTCAAATCCAACCTCCTCCATAAAACTTCTCCCAACCACTTTAGGCTACATAGCTTTCCGTTTTTGCTTGGGGGAGAGGGGTAGAGTTCGATGATGTTGTAAAGAACACAAACTTTGGCTTCTGGGAGATCTGGGTTCAAATCTCAACTCTCCTATTTGTTTATCTGTGGGACCTTGGATCTGGTACTTAACCTCACTAAACGTTGAGTTTCTTATCTGTAACTTGAGTCAGAGAATATTAGTGCCAATCTCAAAAGATGCTGTGAGGAATAAATGCTTGACACATGCCAAGGGCTCAGTATCTTCCTGTGGTTATTATCACACCAGACATTGTTGTTCACCCACCCAGATCTTACTTAATAGTCTAGCAGATTTTCAGAGAACTCCTTCTCCTACACGCAGCCACCTTCTTCAGAGAGAGCTGATTCAATCTCCTACTATAGCTAGATTCTTTCTTTATTGATATATCATTGTTGTACATATTTGTGGGATATATGTGATATTTTGACACATGCATACAATGGTGAAATCAAGGTAATTGGAATATCCAACGCCTCAAACATTTATCTTTTCTCTGTGTTGGAAACGTTACAATTCTTTTAGCTATTTTTAAATATACAATACATTAACCATAATTGCCCTATTGTACTATTGAATACTAGAACTCAATCCTTCCATCGAACTCTATTTTTGTACCCACTAAGCAACTTCTCTTCATTTCCCTCTCCCCTCTTTCCTTCCAAGTCTCTGATAACCACCATCCTACTCTCTGCCTTTGTAAGTAGCTCCCACAGGAGCTCGATGGTCTAGACCCTGCCTACTTTTCTGGCCTCATGTTCTCCCACCAGAATATGATGCTGCAGCCATGCTTGGCTTTGTTTCTCAAACAAGACAAGCTTCTTCCTGCTTCAGGACTTTTGCTTTTGTTATATCCTCTGAGTGGAATATTCTTCTCCTGCCTTTTCTCTTCCTTGAAGTCTTAATTCAAACATTATATCCTTGGAGAGGCTTTTCCTGAAACCCTATGTTAAGTAGCTCCCAAACCCATTGCATGCTCCACTCTTTTTTTAAACAGCTTTATTGAGATATTATTTGCATACCATACAATTAACCCACCTAAGTGTGCAATTTAATAACTTTTAGTATATGTACAGAGTTGTACAACTATTATCATAATCAATTTCAGAACAATTTCTTAACCCCTGTTAGCAATTGCTTTCCATTTCCACCCAACCCCCCCAGGCCTAGGTAACCACCAATCAACTTTCTGTCTGTATAGACTTGCCTATTATGCTTATTTCACTTAAGTGGAATCATACAACATATATTCCTTTGAGACTGGCTTCTTTCCCTTAGTATCTTTTCAAGGTTCATTCATGTTGTAGCATGGAACAGTACTTCATTCTTTTTCATGGTTCAGTAATATTCCATTGTATGGATATACCACATTTTGTTTATTTATCCATCCATTTGGTCATCAAACATTCATGTAACAAGTTTTGTGTGGACATATGTTTTCATTTCTCTTGGGCCCTTTATTATTTATTTCTTCTAAAACAGGGGTTAGCAATCTTTTCCAGCAAAGGGCCAGATGAGTAAATATTCTAGGCTTTATAAGACAGTCTGTAGAGAAATGACTTAATTCTATCACTGCAGTGTAAAAGCAGACACAGACAACATAAAACAGATAGGTATGGCTGCATTCTGATTGCATTTTATTTATGAACATTAACATTTGAAAGGCCATATAATTTTTTTTTAAGATTTTTAAAATTTTTAAAATTTTGTGGGCACATATGTTCACATCACAAAATAATATCCATCTTTTGATTTTTAAACAACCATTTAAAAAATAAGAATCATTGTTAACTCACAAGCTGTTTTTGTTCATTTGTGCGTTCCTATAAAGAAATACCCTAGATTGGGTAATTTATAAAGAAAGGAGGTTTAATTGGCTCACAGTTCTGCAGGCTTTACCAGAAGCATGGCTCCAGGATCTGCTCCTGATAAGAGTCTGAGGAAGCTTTTGATCACGGTGGAAGATGAGTGCAGGAGCAAGACAGAGGGGAGATGCCACACTTTTATAAACAAACAGATCTTGTGTGAACTTAGAGCAAGAACTTGATCACTGTCATGAGAACAGCACCAAGATATTCATGAGGGATCCACCCCTATGACCCAATGTTGGAGATGAGGTCTTCCACCATGCCCCGTCTCCAACATTGGAGATTACACTTCAGCATGAGATTTGGAGGGGATACACATCTAAACTATCTCACAAACCACACAAAAACAAGTGGCAGGCCAGGGTAGGCCCACGGGCCATATGTTGCCAATGCTTGCTCTATAATACAATATGTTCATTTCCTTCAAAGCATTTGTTACAAACCTTGTGTGGCTGTTTGTTTAGTTATTTGTTCTGCATTTCCTCCCATGAGAATTCAAGTATCATCAGATAGTAGACAATCAACATTTGGTTGGATTAATATATGTACTCTAATTTGTCTCATTGATCACCTGTCAATAGATATTTGAGTTTTTTCCAATTTTACCAAGCTACACATGATGCTTCCAGGAATGAATCTGTCAATAGGTATATGTATTTTAAGTTTTAATGAATTTGACAAATCATTCTCCTAACAAATTGTATTAGCAAACATATGAATGTGCCCACTTTCCCATACCCTATCCAACGCTTGAGTATTATCTAGTGGACAAACAAGGATGAGATTTATATGTGTCAGGTATTAGTGATGCTGTGGACGTTTTCTTAATTATTGGACCCTGATTTGTAAGCGCGCTCGTAGATTTGTATATAAGAGAAATTAACTCCTTAGCTGTCAAATGTATTGCAAATGCGGTTTTGCAGTGTTTTTATATTTTGATTTTTGATTTATTGGCTTTTGACTTTTTTTAGGATGCCATTTTTTTCCATACAGAAAGTTTCCTTTTTTTTAAGTTGTCAAATGTTTTCTTTATTGCTTCTAGCTTTCACATCATGCTTAGAAAGGTCTTTCTCATTCCAAGATTTTAAAGATGATTCATCCCTGTTTTCTTCTAGTAGTCTGAAGTTTTTCTTTTTCTCTCTCTCTCTTTTTTTTTAATATTTTAATCTTTGAAGTATTGGTGGTGATGGCTACGACAGATAAGGCAGGGATTTGGCTTTATTTTGTTCTAAACAATGAAGTGGGTATCTGTATAAGTCATCTTTTTTTTTTTTTTTTTGCTGATTTGAGATGCCAATTTTAGGATATACGTTTCCAAAACTACTTGGTATATTCAGGGTGATATTCAACTATTTTAAAACAGATACAATATGGGCTCCCCAGTCAGTCGGAACAGAGTATCAACACATTATGGCAAAGGAACCGTGAAAAGTGACAATGGTAGGCTTGGGCAGTCCCTGTGGCATGGGCCACACAGCTTGATTTCTGAACTTGGCTCTGACTCCTCATCCACCTGTCTATTCCTGCTCTCCTGTCTACTCTAAAAGCAGAACTCCTGGAGCTGTGGTCCTAGAGGGCCTCATTAAATGCTTGATGTAACAATGAAAACACCTACTCCTAGGCTTGGGGTGGTGTTTGGTTTGATCTTAAGTGGACTGATATTTAAGTGATTCTTACTCAAGGATCCTGTTACACACAGCTCAGAGCATCTCATCTGACACATGGGCTGTGTGTGTGCACAAGTGAGTATGTACATCTACCACACTGGTCAGCTTTCAGCATCACCGTCATCACTGTAATTTTCAAGCTAATAGGAGAGCAGAAAGTGTTCCTTATTTTGTAATGCGCTGTAATATTTGAGTAGCATCCAAATTAATCTGTTCCCTAAAGTATTCATCTACAAAACTTTCTAGGCCTAGGACTTTGACAGTTTTCCTTCTTTGTTTTTTCTTTTTTCTTTCTATTTTGTTTTAAGAGACAGAATCTCACTCTGTTGTCCAGGCTGCAGTGCAGTGGAGCAATCATAGCTTAACTGCAGCCTTGAACTCCTGGACTCAAATGATTCTCCCACACTAGCCTACCAAAGTGCTGAGATTACAGGTGGAAGCCACTACACTGGGCTGACAATTTTCCTTCTCAGTTTATCCTATTGCTGTTTTCCTTGTTGCTAATTTAAATTTGCCTTCTTCTTTAAAACTTATTTTGAATAACACATTTTCTTAGAAAATTATCTATTTTATTCAGATTTTTAAGTTATTGGGATAGAGTAGTGAAAAGTTATACTTCAGTAATTACTACTTATACTATTTCATTACAGTCAGATAATGTAGCCAGTACAAATTCTTCTTGGAATTTATCTAGGGTTTTATTGTGGTCTGTTTGATAAAAATTTTTCAAATGTTTCAGGTAGGATAGGATAGAGATTAAGAGCCAAACCACATGGGGGTGCAGCTCAATTCTACCACTAACTGGAACTTTTAGGAAAGTTTTTTTTTTTTTTGAGATGGAGTCTCTCTCTGTTGCCCAGGCTAGAGTGCAGTGGTGGGATCTCGGCTCACTGCAACCTCTGCCTTCTGGATTCAAGTGATTCTCCTGCCTCAGCCTCCTGAGTAGCTGGGACTACAAGCAATTCTTCTGCCTCAGTTTCCCAAGTAGCTGGGATTACAGGCACTCACCACCATGTCCAGCTAATTTTTGTATTTTTAGTAGAGAGGAGGTTTCACCATGTTGACCAGGCTGGTCTTTAACTCCTGACCTCAGGTGATCTGCCCACCTCGGCCTCCCAAAGTGCTGGGATTGCAGGCATGAGCCACCGGCCTGGCCAGGAAAGTTACTTAATGTCGCCATATGTAATAGGGGATAGCAATAACGTTGCTGATTTCAAATGTCTGATACATCTAAACCACTAAGAACAGCATTTGAAACATAGTAAATCTTCAGTAGATGTTAGTTTTTTATATTTTATTTATATATTTATTTTCTGAGACAAGACTCTTGCTCTGATGCCCAGGCTGGAGTGCAGTGGTGCCATCTCGGCTCACTGCAACCTCTGCCTCCTGGCTTCAAGCGATTCTTATGCCTCAGTCTCTGTAGTAGCTGAGGCACCTAACACCATGCCTGGCTAATTTTTGTACTTTTAGTAGAGACAGAGTTTCATCATGTTGGCCAGGCTGGTCTTGAACTCCTGGCCTCAAGTGATCTGCCTACCTTGGCCTCCCAAAGTGCTGGGTGGCATGAGCCTCTGTGCCCAGCTGTTAGGTTTTATTAATATCAGCCTGTGGTATTATTCTGGTTTTGACTATGTTTTATAAAAATGTACAGTCTTAATCTATGGAGAAGTTTAATCAAACAATAGCTCCTGTTTTCCAGAGAGATTCTTCTCTTAGAGTGTTCTTTATCTAATTTATACTTGATATTTGTTTCTTCTTATCTTTATCTCTCTCTTTATCTCTTTTTTCTTTCTCTTCTCTTTTTTTTTTTGAAGAATAAAAGAAAGAGAAAGAGAGAGGGGAAGTTTTTTTTTTTTAAGAGAAAGAAAGAAGTAGAATAAACGAGAAAAAAGAAAGAGAAAGGGAGAGAGAACAAGAATCTTGCTCTATTGCTCAGGATTTCATTTAAATCTGTGAAATGCTTATGCAATTACTAAAAAGTGATTTATTTCTTATTATGTGATCACTTTTAGAATAGGTATGATATAATATTGAAATAAATATATGTTTTGTGGATATGGAGTGGTAGGTTCTGTAAATATTTATCAAGTTTGCTTGTTCCAGGTCTGAGTTCAAATGCGTTTTTTTTTTTTTTTTGCTCTCCATTAGATTGGTAGATCTACCTCCATCCCTTTATGTTAAGTCTTTGTGTGTCATTGCCTGTAAGAAAGATCTGAATACAGCGTACCGATGGGTTTTAACTTTTTATTCAGTTTGTCTAACTGTATGTTTTGATTGGGGCATTTAATCCCTTTAAGTTTAGGCTTAATATTGATATATGTGAATTTAATACTGTTATTTAA